>JASCZW010014212.1:0-23495 GCA_034211315.2 Aedes japonicus | reverse complement strand
CGTCGAGGAAGAGTTACGTGTCTATGTAACGTTCACGCCGAAACTGCAGTGCCCCTATCAGTGGATTGCGAACGTTTCTCAAATGGAAAGCGCCTACATCGAGCAACGGCAGGCAGAAACCACGCCCGAGTTCGGATGGCACAATGGCGAGGCCTGCTCTGGAGAGCTTGCGATGCTTTCCAAGCAACCAAAATTCACCGTGCATACCGAAGGAAGGCCTGAGCACGCACTGTGCATTGTATCAACAGACGCCGTTTGTTGACGATTTACGGAGTTTAAGAGTGGACGGGCGAATACAAGCAGCTGAAAATGCTGGATAATGACGCAAAATTTCCAGCGATCCTTCCCAGATATCATCGGGTGACGCTTCTGATCTCGTGGACGCCTTTCATCGAAAGTTTCTGCACGCTAATTCGGAAACCGTAGTAAATGAAATACGGCAGCGGTATCGTAATGTCTCGACTCAGAACAGTTGTTCGGAGAATCGTCAATGGGTGTACCATTTTGCCAAAGTGCGCAAAGCTGTTCCTCAGGTTCCGAAGATGGCTTCACTGCCTCCCCGCCCGCCTAACGCTTCTTTTGCCAGACCATGTACCTATGTTGGCCTGGATTTGTTTTTGGACCCTTGTTGGTGATGGTGGGCCGCAGCACCGCACAAAGATGGATAGCGCTGTTCGCTCGTCTCACTGTTTCGACCAGTGCATTTGCGAGGTGGTGCACAGTTTGTCAACGGATTCTTGCATTAAGAGGCAATCGTCGCTTCGTGGGTCGTCGTGGGGCTCCAGCCGAAATCCACACGGATAACGGCACAAGTTTCCATGGCGCGGAGCGAAGTTGCTGATGAGACAGGTTCAGCTAGGTCTTGCCGCAACCCTGTTTAATACAACAACAAAGGTGGCTGCCCCAATTCCTCCATGGGAACGTATGGTACGTTCCGTCAAACGAGCGCGATGATGGGTGCCTACAACAATGACCGGAAGCATGACGACGAATCCTGAACATGATGGTAGTCGAAGCAGAGTCGATCGTCAACAGTCGCCCACTCACGTACCTGCCCTGGACGCGGACGAAAGCGAAGCACTGACTCCAAACCATTTCCTGCTAGGAAGCTCGAGTGGCGTTCGACAGCCTGTGGCAGAGCCGATCGATAGCTCGTTAGCTATGAAGAACTCTTGGAACATGATCAACCACCAACCTGACTGTTTTTGGAGGCGATGGCTTCGAGAGGTGCTACCAAGTGGTTCGGGGAAGTGAAGGCAATCGCTACCGGTGACCTGGTGCTGATTGCGGAGGACGACAAGAGGAATAGTTGGATCAGGGGACGGGTGATGGAGGTTGTACCTGGGGGTCACGGAAGAATCCGTCAGGCTGTCGTGAGAACTGCGAGGGGATTGTTGCGTAGGCCCGTCGCAAAACTGGCTATCTTGGACGTAGATGGTGGTAAAACTGGGACCGGTGATCAGGATAGCGTTCCGCGGTGTTACCCGATTTGATTACGGTAACGGCTGTCAACGGAGTACTCGGTCGATGACAGGCGACAGCACATTGGATGAGTGGGAAAAAATCATTGTTTCGAAGATAACAAAGAGGCATATTCTGACTGAAAGGTGAAAGTTAAAATTAAGTTCTTAAATTAGTGCATAAAAAGTGTTTACTAAAGAATAAGTTGTTTGTTAATCTGAACTACCCACAGACACAGTGGGATTCGAACCCGTGACTTTAGCGTAAATCGCCATATTGAAATATAAGAAATAATTAAAATGTGGACAATTAAATGCATCAAATTTAAAATGCAATGCACCCAAACTATGATCATGACCAATTTATGCATTCTTTGAGATCAATTTATTGATTTCCATAAATTTTAAGGAAATTCATGGTTAATTTATGGAATATATTTGTTTTTATTTAGTTTTTGTTGTTGTGAACTAAGATATTATTATTGCCGAGGCGCAATCATTTGCGGCTCTTACCGAGCCAACATTCATAATAAAATAAAATTCGCATATGATTTGGAGCATGTTGCACGCTGTTCGATTTGTTCTTAACATCTTGATGTAGAAGGAGATGTTCGCTCATCACCATGAGGCACCAAGAGTGAACAACAATGTTTTTGGCTAGAATGAAAGATATGAAGAGAAAGTTTTTGATAGTTCCGCTAGTGTGCGGCAGGCTCGGAAATATGACAGATGTTTTTAGGAAAATTGAGCGAAAAGGGCATGTGTACAGTGGTACTCGAACCAACGACATATTTGCCTAACTGTACACATGCCCCATTTTGATTGGTTGGTGGCCAATCGATAACAGAATGTGCAAGTTGAGAATCAATGGCCGTTTCTTCAATGTCAGCATAATCAACGCGCACAGCCATCAACTAGGAAGTGGCGCTGACAACAAGGGAATACAACAGCTGCCCAAACCACGACGTCAAAATCGTCATCGGAGGTCTCAATGCTCAGGTCGACCAGGAGGAGAAATTCAGACCGGTTATAGGAAACTTCAGCGCCCACTAGCTTACGACAGAAAATGGCCTCAGACTCATCGATTTCACCGCTTCCAAGAACATGGCCATACGAAGTAGCTACTTCCAGCATAGCCGCCCATATCGGTAAATCTGTAGATCACCACAACGGACCCAATCACCAATCGACCACGATTTAATTGATGGAAGAAACTTCTCCGGATATTATCGACTTCAGGACCTATTGCGGCGCCAACATTGGCTCAGACAACTGTTTCGTTTTCCGAGTCTAGGAATTTCCATGCCGAAATGTATAGAGCTGAATGATGATTGGCAATCCGTGTGTGGACAATATTTATTGATAGCACCTTCATGCAGTCTAGGTTTCTCAACCAACTGGTTCTCCTCATTGGAGCCAAAAATCACCACATGTTGTGTTTCGTTATTAAGTAAATCCTCACAATACTTCTAAATATTTTGAAATATTCCACAGACAAAACCGTGTTTTTGCCTTGGTTCTGGTTTTTGTTTTCAATGTGACGCAACAATTTCGCGAATAACCTTACAATTCTAAACGCGCTATATGTGCCATCTCAAGAGCCAGAATCACCTTCCCGTCAATATGAATAAAGTGAACAACGGCAAACTTATCTCAATCAAATTGCCACCAGTTTATCTTCCTTTATGGTGTCACTTCTGGTATGGCATTCAAGCTTTCACCCTTCCCAAGTGATAGCTTCTCGCTCCTCTTCGGCGACGATGCTCCTTTTTGAGGTGTAGATTCACCTTCCTGGCTTGCTTAGCTGCATATGGTGAAAACTGTGTCGAACAACTCATATGAATCATCATCATCATCATCATCATCATCGTCATCATCGTCATCTAAAGGAGTGTATCGAAAAGTAGTTATAAACGTTCGATGCGTTATTACGCATAAACTACTGTATATATTTTGGCGTGTAAGCGCCATTTTAGCTTTGTTTACATGTCAAAAACGATTATTCGGTTCATTCATTTCCGTTGATAAAGTTGTATTCAAAATGTCGCGAATTGAATTTGAGACTAAAAAGAAAATTCTGCACACTTGGTGCACGCAAAGGGTGTTGCCTACAACCAGATTGCGAGAAAAGTAAATGTTCACCCGGCAAGTGTAAAACGCATCATCGAAAAGTTTGGTAAGGAGTGCTCCCTCAAGGATTTACCAAGAAGTGGCCGGAAACCCGGCTCCAGCAACCCCGATTTGGACCAAAAAGTTGTGGATTATATTCAACGGAACAAATCTGCCTCTACGCATGATCTAGCCGAGAGTTCAGGACCAGCATCGGAATGATTCAGCGAATCAAGCGCAGGAATGACTTGAAGACGTACAAAAAGCAGAAAGTGCCCAAACAAACTCCGGAACAAAAGTCTCGTGCCAAAACCAGGGCTCGAAAGCTGTACAGCTGCATTTTGGACAATGTCGACCAGTGCATTTTGATGGATGACGAAACATACGTTAAAGAAGATTCAAGAACGCTACCGGGGCCGCAGTTTTATACTAAATCTGTTGGGGAACGTGTGCCAACCGCAGATACGACTGTTGCGATGGAGAAATTCGGTCAGAAGGTGCTCATTTGGCAAGCTATTTGCACATGTGGCTTGCGTTCTTCAATTTTCTATACAAAAGGAACTATAAATGCTGAGATTTATCAAAAGGAATGTTTGAAGAACGGTTGCTACCATTGTATAGAAAGCACCAGTCCCTCCTCTTTTCTGGCCAGATTTGGCATCGGCACATTACGCCAAATCCACTCTACAGTGGCTGACGGAGAATAACATCAAGTTCGTAGAAAAAGACATCAACCCACCAAACTGTCTCCAGTTGCGACCGATCGAACGCTATTGGGCAATAGTCAAGCGTATATTTAAGAAGGATGGTACAGTGTCCCAAAACATGACCGATTTTAAGAAAAATTGGGCAGCGGCATCCAGGAAGTGCACAAAGGTCACTGTGCAGAATTTGATGGCAGGTGTCAAATCAAAGGTACGGGCATTCTACAGAAATGAACATGATGACTAGTTTTTCCGTTTGGATCTTTTGTAAACATGTTAAGCTATAATAAACTGAAATAGTATGTTAATTTTAACCATGTTTTCATGCCTATTTTATTATTTGGAAGTTTATAACTACTTTTCGATACACTCCTTAGTTACCATTCGGTCTAGGCATATCGATAGACTGCATTGGCCGAGCAATTCCATGCCAATTCGGTATCAGCTACGAATTCAGTCAATTTTGAACAGTGACGAAATAAATCGAAATTTTCGTTATTCCTGGGATGTAAAATCATTCACTCTATCCAGTTGTGGGAGTTTTAGCTAACAATCTTAAAATTTATTTAGATCATACAACTCCTAACTGTTTTCTCAAATTCTTGCAAACTGTTATCAATATTTAGTCACCAACAAGTCATTGATCATTCCAGTATATTTTTACTAGCTACCAAAAAAACCACAATCCCTTCCCGACAACCTTTGCCCGAAACACCGTGGAACAACCCAACGCCAAGAAATAAAACCTTTCCGACCCGTCCACGGGAAAAGAGCAAGACGTGAAAATTATCTCCGAACAAGCCGGTCGGTGAAAAAGGGCTTGTCGAAGGCGGATCAATATCCTGGATAATTGCTTTCCGCTACTAGTACTGCTACTACTACTACTACTTCCAATGCCACCAATCTGGATCCGGCGATCCTTTCGTTCATCTTCGCCGTCGTTCAATTTCACACATGCTGAAACCACCCACCCAACCCAACTCAGTCTCTGGCCACACATAGAGCATTCAACGATATTGACAGCCAGCAGTGGCAAGTCAAGAACCTTCTGAGTTCATCCCGGTGGTGCTTTTGATCGATAATCGCTCCGGCAGCCTTTCCTGGTTCCTGGTTGCGGTGTTTTGATAAGGTTATTTTCATTCGCCATATGGGATGGCTTTGCGATGGTTGATCGATGAGCAGCTGTCGGAGAGGTGACGGAATTTCTGAATTGGTTTTTGTCAGGACCGTTTTACGGGGACAATTTGGTGGACTGTGACGTTTACGGCAATTTTCAGAAATTCTGAATCTTGAAAGTTTGTCAGTTATTATTGTAAGGAAGTTAGATTGAGTTAGACATTAGGATGATTCAAAGATACTGAAGTCAATAATACATGCAATCAGTGATTTGACTTGATCCTTAAAAGTTAAGATGAAGTTAGATGTTAGATGAAAGTATCGTTAACGCCACACTTGGAATAGGGCATCATAACGGGCACATGGCAGTCGGAGGGCTACGTTGGAAGACGTGTTCCGGCTTCGTCTTGGTATCAACACATTTATTTCCAAGAATTTGTGAAAAATCAGGCCTAGACAAACACTGGTCAACAGTGATTTTAAGATCCAGAACTCCATGCCAGTTTCCGTTAGCTTGGGTCCCAAAGCCACCGAATAACGTATCTTGACCTCATGCGATTTACACTTTTCATTGCAAATTAGCATCAAAATTTGAAATTTTGCTATATTTTATGAACTACTCAAATAACTGCCCCAGCTTAAATATAAATGCTCCAAAAGCTTTTTTATTTCTCAGACCAATACAAACAACTTTGCAGAACAAAAAATGTCGATCGGACTTCACCAGAAAAAGTTATGACCGTTGAAAGGCAGCATATTTTAGCAAACGAACAGCAAAGTACAGTAAACCCCCGACATGCTCGGATTTCTTGATGGTGGTCTTCAATGATATATTTGCATTGACCTCTGTTTTTTCATCAGAAATAATCTCGTGATCCTTTGTATATAGGAAGTTACCTCTTTCTGCAAAGTTGTCCAATAGATCAAGCCCAAGTAACACACAAAACATCTTTTGCAGAATTAATTTTTTGTTTTATAAATGTATCATAAACAGTTTTAGAAAACATGTTACGTTCGAAGCGGTTTGGATCTCCCGTATTTCATATGTCACTCTGAAAAACGATTGAGCTTAAAATATTTTTTTCACTGCTGCAAGTGAATTGTACTCTATTATTGTTCTTAAGAACATTGTTCCATACATTTATAAGACATGAGCAGGGCATGATTTTAGAGATAGCTTAAAATAGAGTTGACATAACATTACACCAACCATGCTGTGCAAAACGTTTTCTCTTTTATAACAATGAATTTGTTGAACAAGATTGTGGTTTCACCTGCATACGGGAAACAAATCATAGATACTCAGAACTGCTTTTTCAACAATCGGAGTTGGCTTGGCAAAGAAGCTAAAAACCTATCACTTAAAGGACTAGTATTCAAATCTCATGCTCGGCTATGAACTATTTTTGTATGAGGATATTTTTTTTCCGTTTCATATTCTATAAGGCTTCACTTTTTGCGCTTTTTACGGCATATTAAAGTATTAAACACCCATATGAATTACCTTTATTTGTCATTGGACAGTACTTTCAACTTGTTTATTACAAGGTGTGTTGCTTGGGAGGCATTCAGGATGGTTAACTAGACAGTTCAGAAATATCTCACTACATATGCCTTAGTGTGCATTAGGCTGATGCAAAATTCGAAATATTTGCTCCCCTAAGCTTAATCGACGCTAATTTGGGTCCTGATAGTCCCCAAAAATTTTTAACACATTTGGTTTTAATTTGGCTTTGCACACGCTGTTCAAAGTTTGTATGGGAATTAGTATGAAGAATCTCAAACTTACATTTCAGATCCCTAACATCTTGATATTATGTCCTTAAACCAAATCTTATAAACATTCATATAGTGTAAGTTGTCAACTATCAAAATGCCGAAGATACCTGACATGTAAATTTTATACAAAAATAGTTATTCATCAAATATAATAATAAGAAGTAAAAATATGTAATGTATATAAAATATATAAATATAAAATATATAAAATATATATAATAATATAAATAAAATAATAAAATACATAAAATATATGAGATATCAAATATAAAAAACATATAAATAATAAGAAAACAAAAATAAGAATAAAACATCATACCTAAAGTGTGTATTTTATGTTTTATTGAATAACTATTTTTGTATAAAATTTACATGTCAGGTATCTTCGGCATTTTGATAGTTGACAACTTACACTATATGAATGTATATAAGATTTGGTTTAAGGACATAATATCAAGATGTTAGGGATCTGGAAATGTAAATTTGAGATTCTTCATACTAATTCCCATACAAACTTTGAATAGCGTGTGCAAAGCCAAATTAAAACCAAATGTGTTAAAATTTTTTGGGACTATCAGGACCCAATTTGGCGTCGATTAAGCTTAGGGGAGCAAATATTTCAAATTTTGCATCAGCCTAGTGTGCATGTAAACTTACTTTATAATCTGAATCTTGAGATCCTTGGCATATAGCAAGTTAGCGTTTTCGACAAAGATGTTTGGTTGATTGAGGCCTTCTGGATGTTGTTAACAATAGTTCAGAACCCGTCCGCTACGTGGTTCTGGTGTACATGTGTAGTTTATGTACTACCTGTATACTGGGATCTAGACTGTGTATAAATTTACTTTTTTCAGGAAAGTTAGTTGTTAAATTACGAGCTTCCAGACGCTTGATTCAACAGCTCAGAATTATCACATACCGTGGCGCTAGCGTGCATGTAAGCTTACTGTATAATCTGGATCTCGAGATTATTGACATTTAGCAAGAGGTCATCTTTAAAACAGATATTCGAATGATCAGAGCTTTTTGAATGGTGTACACATTAGATCAGAGCTCGTTCGCTACATGGCTTTAGTGTTCATGTGAACTTTTAGTGATATCTAGATCCAGTATGAGTTCATTGTTTCCAGGATTTTTTTTTCGAGCAATCATAGACTTCCAGACGGTCGACTTCATAGTTCAGGAATATTTCACGACGTGTAGCTGGTTTGCTGGTGCACTATGTAATGAATGGTCATCGCTAGTTGCACATCAGCGGTTGATTACCCCAACTTATGGTTAGTCCTTCAGAGAAGTTCTTCACAAAACTCCGAGTAAGTCCACCAGAGAATTTCATGGAAGTTCTTTAGAGAACTTCAAGGAACTTTCGTAGGGAACTTCATGGAAGTTCTTCTGTGAACTTTATAGAAGTTCTTCAGTGAACTTCATGGTAGCCCTTTAGAGATCTTCTTAGAAGTTCTTCAGAGAAATTTATGGAAGTTCCTCAGAAAATTTCAGGGAAGTTTTGCAGAGAACTTCAGGAAAATTCTTCTGAGAACTTCAGAGAAATTCTGCAGCGAGCTTCAGGAGAGTTCTGCTGAGAACTTCAGAGAAATCTTTCAGAAAACGTCATGAAAGTTCTTCAGAGAACTTTAGAAAAGTCTTGCAGAACTTCAGGGAATTTCTTCAGAGGAAGTTCTGAAGCGAATTTCAAGCAATTTGTACAGAGAACTGCATGAAAATTCTTCAGAGAACTTAAAGGATGAGGATTTCATAAAGAAAACTTCAAGGAAGTTCTGCAAAGAGCTTCATGGAAGCTCTTTAGAGAAGTTTAGGGAAGCTAAGAAGAGAACATCAAGCAAGTTCTTCAGAGAACTTTATGGATGTACTTTAGAGAACTTCATGGAAGTTCTTCAGAGAAATCCAGTGAAGTTCTGTAGAGGACTTGAAGGAAGTTCTTCAAAGAATTTCATAGCAGCTCTTCGGAGAACTTTATAGAAGTCCGTCAAAAACTTTATGGACGTTCTTTAGAGAACTCTATGGAAGTTCTTTAGTGTACTTTATGAAAGTTTTTCAGTGAGCTCTATGGAAGTTCTGCAGAAAACTTCAAGAAAGTTCATCAGAGAACTTTATGGAAGTTCTTTATGAAACTTTATAAAAGTACTTCACAGAATTTCATGGCAGTTCTGCATAGACATTCAGGGAAGTTTTGTAGAGAACTTCACTAAAGTTCTTCAGAGAACTGCAAAGATGTTTTTCAGAGAATTGCATAGAAGTTTTTACGAGAACTTTATGGATGTACTTCAGAGAACTTCACGGAAGTTCTTCAGAGATGTTAGAGGAAGTTCTTCAAAGAATTTCATTGAAGTTCTGCAGAGAACTTTATGGACGTTCTTCAGAGAACTTCATGCAAGTTCTTCAGAGAGCTTTATGGAAGTTCTTTAGACTTCCAAGTTCTGCAGAAAACTTCAAGGAAGTTCTTCATTGAGCTCTATGGAAGTTCTGCAGAAAAATTCAAGGAAGTTTTGCAGAGAGCTTCATGAAAATTCTTCAGAGCACTTTAGAGAAGCTAAGCAGAGAACATCAAGAAAGTTCTTCAGAGAACTATAAAGAAGTTTTTCAGAGAACTTAATTGATGTACTTCAGAAAATTTTAAAGAAGTTCTGCAGAGAATTCAGGAAAGTTCTGTAGAAGACTTCACGGAAGTTCTGCAGAGAACTTAAAGGATATTCTTCAGAGAATTGCATAGAAGTTCTTCAGAGAACTTTATGAAAGATCTCCAGCAAACTTCATGGAAGTTCTGCAGAGAGCTTCGTGGAAGTTCTTAAGTCATGAATGTACTTTAGAGAACTTAAGGGAAGTTTAGCAGATTTCTTTATGAAAATTCTGTAAAGAACTTCAAGGAAGCTTGTCAAAGAACTTCATCGAAGCTCTTCAGAGAACTGCAAAAAAGTTCTTCAGAGAATTTTATGGATTTATTTCAGAAAACTTTATGGGTGTTCTGCAGAAAACTTCAAAGAAGTTCTACAGAGGGCTTCATGAAAATTCTTCACAGAACTTTAGAGAAGTTTAGCAGAGATCTTCAAGGAAGTTCTTCAGAGAACATAATAGAAGTTCTTCAGAGAACTTTATGGATGTACTTCAGGGAACTTCATAGAAGTTCTGCAGAGAACTGCCGAGAAGTTCTACAGAGAACTTCATAGAAGTTCTTGAGAGTACTTAAAAGAATGTCTTCTGAGAATTTCATAGAAGTTCTTCAGAGCACATCATAGAAGTTCCTTACAGAACTTTATGTAAGTTCTTCAGTGAACTCCAAGGAAAGTCTGCAGAGAGCTTCATGAAAGTTCTGCAGAGAACTTTAGTGAAGTGTAGCGGATAATTTCAAAAAAAATCTTCAGAAAAGTTTACGAAAGTTTTTCACAGACATAAAGTACAGAGAACTTCAAGAAAGTTCTTTGGTGAACTGCATTGAAGTTCTTCAGAGAGCTTTTTGGATGTACTTCAGAGATTTTCATGGATGTTCTAGAGAACGTCTAGGAAGTTTCTCAGACAACATTAGGGAAGTTCTTTAGAAAACTTCAGAAAAGTTCTTCAGAGAACTTCATTGAAATTTATCAAGAAGTTCATGGAAGTTTTGCAAAGAATTTAAAAGCAATTTTGTAGAAAATTTCCAGGAAATCTTTCAGAAAACTTCAGATAAATGTTGCAGAGAACTTTTGGAAACTTTTCAGAGAACTTCAGGGAAGTTTTGGATTAAACGTCAGGGAAATTCTTCAGAAAACTTCAGAGAAGGTCTTCACAAAACTATAGGTAAGTCCTCCAGAGAACTTCATGGAAGTTCTTCAGAGAGCTTCAGGAAAGTTTTTCAGAAATCTCAAAGGTTGGTTTTTTAGAATTTCATGGAATTTCTACAGAGAACTTTCTGGATGTTTATCAGTGAACTTCTTGGAAGTTCTTCAAAAAGCTTCATGGAAGTTCCTCTGAGAACTTTATGGAAGTTCTTTAGTGAACTTTATGGAAGTTCTTCAAAGAACCTTATGGAAGTTCTTCAGAGAACTTCAGGGAAGTTTTACAGAAAGCGTCATGAAAGTATTTCAGAGAACTCCAGGGAAATCTTGCAGAAAACTTCAAGGAAATGTTGCAGAGAATTTTTGGAAAGATTTTCAGGGAACTTCAGGGAAGTTTATCAGAGAACTTCAGGGAAGTTCTTCAAAGAACCCTCGGGAGGGTCTTCACAAAACTTTGGGTAAGTCTTCCAGAGAATTTATGGAAGTTCTTCAGAGAATTTAAAAGAAGTTCTGCAGAGAACTTCATGGAAGTTCTTCAGAGTACTTCAAGGAAGTTTTTCAAAGTACTTCAGGGAAGTTCTGCAGAGAACTTCTGGTAAGTTTTTCAGAGAACTTCATGGAAGTTCTTCAGGAAGTTTCGCAGAAATCTTCTGGACAGTTTTTCAGAAAACTTTATGGAAGTTCTTAAGAGAACTTCAAGGAAGTTCATCAGATAACTCTATGGAACTTCTTTGGATATCTTCATGGATGTTCTCTACTGAACATTAAGGAAGTTCTGCAGAGAATTTCTTTTAAGTTTTTCTAAGAAATTCAGGGAAGGTTTACAGCGAATTTTATTCACATTCTTCAGTGAACTTCAGGGAAGTACTGCAGAAAACCTCAAGGAAACTCCACAAAGAACTTCAGGGAAGTACTGCAGAGAACTTCATGGAAATTTGTATCGGTATTTTTGGTTCGTTCTTCTGACAACTTATGGTTAGTCCTTCAGAAAAGTTCTTCCTTCAGAGAATTGCATGAAAGTTCATTCGAGAACTTCAAGGAATTTTCGTAGAGAACTTCAGGAAGTTCTTCAGTGAACTTTATGGAAATTCTTCAGTGAACTTCATTGAAGCTCTTTAGAGATCTTCATGGAAGTTCTTTAGAGAAATTTCTGGAAGTTCTTCAGAAAATTTCAGCGAAGTTTTGCAAAAAACTTCACAGAATTTCAGAAAAATTTTGCAGCGAACTTCAGGAGAGTTCTGCTGAGAGCTTCAGAGAAATCTTTCAGAAAACGTCATGAAAGTTCTTCAGAAAACTTAAAAAAAAGTTTTGCAGAACTTCAGGGAATTTCTTCAGAGGCAGTGATTTTGCAAATCTCTTTAGGGAAGTTTTGCATGAAACTTAAAGGATGTTCTGCAGCGAACTTCAGTTTCATACCAGTTCAATGTTAACATATGTGTTGGTCACGGCTGATTTATATTAAATTTTGGTTAAATTCGATTATCATATTTCTGATTATTTACCTGCCTTACTGGTCAAGGACTTAGGAGTGACTCTCGATCAAGAGATGACGTTCAGGCCATACTAATATGGTATAGTTAAGAAGAAAACTGGCAATTTGGGTTCAATTTAAAAATATCTGAAGACTTTTGGGACCCTCTGTGTCTGAAATCACTGTACTGCTCGTTGGTATTCTCGTTACTGAAAAATAGTGTCGTTGCCTGGTGCCCTTATCAACGCTGCTGGATTGTGAGACTAGAGTCTACCATGGCAGAACGCAGCAAACCTTCTTGCCTAGGAAGACCGGTGTCGGTTGCTTGGAATCGATACGTTAGAACGAAAGAGGCGAAGAGTGCAAGCTGTTTTTGCGGCTAAGGTGATCACTGGTGAAATTGGCTCTCCGGTACTTCTAAACCAAATGAGCTGTTATGCCCCTGAACGAGCGATACTACAATTTCTAGAATTATGATGAAAAATAATTGTATGTTTAAGTAATAAATTGAATTAATTGAAGGAAAAGACCTACGATAAAGCGAACGAGTTCTGATCAAATGTCTTCAACAATCAAAAAGATCTGAACCCTCTAATATCATTTTTGAAGATGTCATCTCCCAATGATCATGCCAATAATCACAATATCCAGATTATACAGTAAGTCTACCTGCACATAAGCGCCACGGAGTGAGATGATTTTGAATTTTTTATTCAAACTCATAATTTTACAACTAATATCCTGAAAACAGTTAATTTATATTCGATCTAGATCTCAAAATATCCTCGAGATTTAGGTTAAAAAGTATGTTTTCATGCCCACTAGTGCCGCATTCTGAGATAATTCTGAGCTTTTAAGTTAACCATCCCCTTGACCTTGATCTACTGATCAACTTTGCTGAAGAAAGTAACTTCCTATATATGAAGGATCACGAGATAATCTCTGATAAAACAAGAAAGGTCAATGCCCATATCTTTTGAGAAGACCATCAAGGAAATCCGCGCATGTCGGGGGCTTTACTGTACTTTACTGTTGGTTTGCTTAAATACACTGCCTTTCAACGGTCATAACAACTTCTGGTGAAGTCGGATCAACACACTCTGTTCTGCAAAGTTGTTTGTTAAGGTCTGAGAATTTTTAAAATCGTGCTTTTGAAGCATTTACATTTAAGCTGAGGCAGTTATTTGAGTGGCAGTTATTTGTGAAGAAAAATGCGAACCACATGAGGTCAAAATACGACATTCGGTGGTTTTGGGACTCAAGCTAACGAAAACTCCATGCCAAGCTCTGGATTTCAAGACTTTTTCGGATTTTTTCGACCAGTGTTTCTAGGCAACCACAATGAAAAAAAAAACGATTCAGATATCCTAAAAAATAGAAGGGCCTCACTATTAGAAGCTTTCTTGTGGAAAACAACTTTAGAACACTTCCAAATTAGACTGAAAATGTATCATTCCATCTAGATCGAAAATCTTCTCTGTGTGCATTCTGGGTCTGAAGACTAAATACTCGTATCTGTCAAAACTAAGCAGAAAGGTAGAGGAGTAAAATGGAAATAACTAACCGTTATCTCTCTACAGGGCTTCCACTATGCCCGCAAATTTTTATCAGGATCCTCAATATATTTCCCCAATGTCCAGCCTTCAGAGCAAACTTTCTATCAGCAGGTTTCAGTGTAAAATTTGCTTCACAAGCTCAACTATTCATTGCTTTTGACAACCATGAAAGCTCCGTCCAGAATTAATATGCAACGGATTTTTTTCCCTTCCTTTTTTCATTGAACGTTGTCATAAGGCTAGTACTGGGAGGACACCCTATCACCTCTCGTTTGCTGTCAATTAAAACAAGATTCACCCCTTTGTTTCAAGCGATATATTTACAACCGCCGCCGCTTTGAAACTGACCCGAGAAACACACACACACACACCCAATACAAAAACTCCGGGCCCGAACGCGAAGAGTCTGGTCGCGCATAAAACATCATAAAACATTAATAACAAAAGCTCCTGCCAGGACAAGCCACTGGCGTTAGCTTCGTTCCCAGCAACAATCTCCCAATCCTTCCGGGAAAACGTACGATGACCGCGTGTGAGCTGGCTACACTAGATTCCGATCCCGGCGATGTTGCACCATGCTGGCAGAAACAAATAATTCCTGACTTGCCTCCAACTGCCAGCGGCCACGAGAGGAGGAGCGAAAAAAAAACACGAACTAACTCTTCTTCCCCGCCCCACCCCGACGGCGACGCGACGGATGGAGTGGAACAAAGTTTTAAAACAAAATCGTAAATTCAGCGATCAGGACAAAGTGAATTATCTCCCGATAGTGGCCTTTTTCACCGGCGGTTGCCGCGGGGAATGCTTCTTGAAAAGTTTAAAAAAATTTGGGCTTACTTCGATCTTTAAATTTGAAAAAAAAATATTCATCGAGTTCTTTGATTAAAATTTACACCGATGCATAGTGGCACAATTCTGAAAAAAGAAGGTCAAAAACATTTTCACCCTTTTGTTAACATTTGATCGAGTAGGTGTCTTAAGAAGAGTTGCTCAAAATATTATTCCGCATCTTTTGAAAAAAAACACGCCTAACACTTTCAAATTCTAACTTTTTTCAGCTGCGAGATAACGGGTTAATGTCTTCGACAAAGTTGTACACTGAACCAAATAATCTTATGAATTTCATAAGGTTCAACTTATGAACGATGCTTTAGAATTTCATAAGGCTGGCTTATGAATGGAATTTGTTTCACCCGACGTTGTTAAACACATTTCACCCGACGTTGCACACATTTTTTGGCATTCCTAATTCTTCTAAATCTTGGGGGGAGAAGATCATCAAAGGGTGTGCAAATTTGATGAATTACTCACAAAAACGCTGTTATGCCTCTAGGTTTCTAGAGTCTAACGTTAAAGAGATATAATTGGCTTTCTTTCAGTACTACCTTAAAACTGTTTTTTTTTTAGATAATCAGTATTTTGTTCAAATTTGACGAATTAAGTTTACATTAAGAAATTATAGGAATTGTTAAAATACAAATTTTTGCTGAGCACATCAATGCTCTCTGATGACCACATTTTAATATATATTTAAAAAATTATCTTATGAACAAGTATTCCTGAAATTTTAAACGTTGGGTACCAAAGGGTACCTGTTAAATCCTTATTTTGAATTGGTATGGAATAAAGACTGTATTCGATGAAATTTGGACACACAAAATAGGTCACCAAAAATTTTCTTTGAGCCCGATTCTTTTCAAACTTTCTGGAAATAAAGTACTACTAGATGGTTAAGTTTTGACATAATTGGTTTACTGAACCTCTTCTCTCAACCCAAATGCCCGCACCTTTGCCTTGACCCCTTTCATCAAATTTTGGGCAGTGATAGGACCGACTTGCTTACTTACTTTTAACCACACTTTCTTTAGTTCAAGTTCATTTTCTAGCAGTTTTGGAGTTTTAACGAGCTTTGCCTTCATGATTGCCCAACATTTTTCAATCGGGCGAAGTTCCGGTGTGTTTGGAGGGTTGACGTCTTTTGGTAAAAAAAACTACATTATTATGAATCCTAGAGGGTTTGAGCTGTTTAGTGGAATACTTGTAACTATAATTTAGAAGAAAAATTAGTAATCTCCATTTAATTCCAACTACCTTTGCTTATCTTCGACAGATACGCGTATTTCATCTACAATGTGTAGACTTCTTCAGTGTCTCGTACTAATAACTCGACAGTCGAGTTATTAGTACGAGACACTGAAGAAGTCAGCACATTGTAGACGAAATACGCGTATCTGTCGAAGATAAGCAAAGGTAGTTGGAATTAAATGGAGATTACTAATTTTTCTTCTAAATTATAGCTACATTATTATTTTTGTACCAGTCGAAGACGGGCTGGGCATAGTGGCAAGATGCCAAATCCGGCCAAAACAGTGTCGAGCCATCGTGAGATCTCAAGAAGGGCAGAAGTAGTTTATGGAGGCATTCGTCCTTGTTGATTTGTCCGTTGACGGTCCCAGAGGTGATGAAGGGCTGACTCATTTTGCCACATCCGCAGATCGCTTGCCAGACAAGGAATTTTTTGGCGAATTTCGACAGTTTCTTCTTCCGTACACTCTCCGGAACGGCCAACTAAGAAGTGGCGACGTCGTGTTCCTGTCCTGGCATTTGTTTGGTGTCGGCTTTAATGTAGGTCTCATCGTCCATCACAATGCAGAACGGTTTTGTGAGCCACTTCCTGTACAGTTTTCTTGCACGAGTTTTGGCCACCGAGTTCTGTTTATCGCTCCGGTTCGGTGCCTTCTGGACCTTGTACACATGTTATCCAGAACGTTTCATTGTTTTCTGCACAAAACAAACTGAAACTTTCGCCTTTTCGCAACATCCCTGATCGAAATGTTGGGATAACGCTTAAATTGATTCAATACCATCCTGGCCTTCTCCGGATTTGATGTGCCACGTTTTTTGCCACTACCATTTTCCGCTTGGTTGTCTTACGGTCCTTGAACGTTTTGATTACATGAGAAACGGTTGAATGTGCGATTCAGAGCTGTTTTCCGATCCATCGATGAGAAGCGTTTGGGTTTTCGAAGTGAGTGCCCAAAATTTGCTGGCGCACTATTTCTTCATTCGAAGCCATCACTGAAATCACTCGACCGATTTTCACGAACTCATTACACAATTCACACAATACAATGAAATACATTCAGATAAAATACCAATAATTTTTAGCCACACGCTAAAAAGTTACGAACAATTGTGTGTGTCCAAATTTCATCGAATACAGTCTTTAGTAACAGTATGTGACATAATGCTCAACAATCTTGAAGAAAGCTGGACAGGTCCTGGCGCGGTCTCAAACCGATTATATTTGAAAGATTATCTATTGAACTTTTCAGCTTCGGATACTGAAGGATACCCTGAACATTTTTTTTTAGAAATAATGTTAGTTATTAGTCAATTAATATTGCGGATGTGGCATAATATTCACCGAATTAGAAACACAAGAGTCGCTCATTGTGCTCTGTTAGGTACCGAGTCTTATTATTTTAGATATGAAGTCAAAATACAAGTGAAGGCATAAGAACTGAAACAGGCTAAAATATGTTTCGTTATTCATAGATCACCCCAAACTATCTTGTTGTTGACGTTTAGTTTTGAGCTTTGTTTACTTTTTTTTTTTTTTTTACTAGTTCATTTATTTGGGAGGCTCAATTGCGTTAGCTTTACGGAGCCGATATTTCATTGTTTTTGTATAATTTGATGACTTAATACTAGTATTAGTAGGACTTGGGCCGTTTACTCGCGGTTTACCCGAGGTTAAAATAGGTGACATTTTTGGAGGATGGGTTGGACAGAGGAACATGGAAATAGGGTTCTGCAGTCTCATCAGATAGTTGTCGCCAGCACTATAACTTGGTGCGGAATGGTCAGGGCTCCATTTTTGTGTTCGGCCGGTTGTGGTTACCATTGGGCGACGATGAGACTCCTCAAGATGTCGGAACAAAACAAACACAAACTAATGAATAAAGAAAAACGAAAACACAAGCAGATTAAACTCTTATACTAGACATTTGAAGAAACACATAAATCGATTGCATATAGCACAGATCGCGCGATCCTAACACATCTCTTATAGGAACATAAGGTTGTCTTCCTTGGGCCTCTAGGGTATTCAAAAGTCGTGTTCTGGCGGCGTAATTATCCGTGCATTGCCAGACTGCGTGATCGATGTCATCATAACCGTTTCCACACCGGCAAAGATTGCTGTCCACGAGATTAATTCGGAAGAGATGTGCATCTAACTGGTAGTGGTTGGACATAAGTCTACTCATCACACGAATGAAATCACGGCTAACGTGCAGGTCCTTAAACCACGCCCTCGATGAAACAATAGGAATGATGGAATGTAACAGCCGTCTTAGATTTCCGGTGTCCCAATCGGTTTGCCAACTCGAAAGGGTACTCTGACGTACTAAATGGTAAAATTCATCGTGTGAAATTTGTCTATTATACAAATCGCCTTCCTGGGCGCCCACCTTTGCGAGCGAGTCCGCTTTCTCATTGCCTGGGATTGAGCAATGTGAAGGGACCCATACAAAGGTGATCAAATATGATCTTTCGACCAGCGCACTCATCTGTTCCCTTTGTTTTGAAAGGAAATAAGATGAGTGTTTACTAGGTTTTATCGACCGAAGAGCCTCAATCGAACTGAGGCTGTCCGAGAAGATGAAATAATGGTCTGCGGGCATGTTGGAAATCATCCCCAATGCGAAGTTGATTGCTGCCAGCTCAGCAACATAAACAGAACAAGGTTCCTGAAGTTTGTGGAAGGCGCTAGAGTTTTCATTGAAGACACCGAAGCCAGTGGATCCATTGAGGCGAGACCCATCAGTGAAAAACCTTTTTTCGGAATTGACGTGTTGGTACTTTTCAGTAAAAATACGCGGAATAATAATAGAACGAAGTTGATCCGGAATCCCATGAGATGCTTGTTTCATGGAAAGATCATAATGAATTGAGGAACTGCTATAGGTGAAGTGAGCGCGGGTTGGAGTATAGCAGGGAAGACACATATCCGACGATATGTAGTGGTGGTAAATTCTCATAAATCGAGATTGTGTGTTCAGCCCTAACATTTTATCAAAATTATCTATTACAAATGCGTTTTTAACTCCACATTTGATTAATATTCTGAGCGAAAGCTCCCAGAACCGATTCTGGAGGGGTTTTACGCCTGCCAGAACTTCAAGACTCATGTTATGCGTTGAGTGCATACAGCCAAGAGCAATACGCAGACAACGATATTGAATTCGTTCCAATTTTATAAGGTGACTTTTCCTTGCCGAGAGAAAGCAGAAAGAGCCATACTCTAGAAGAGAGAGAATAGTTGTTTTATAAAGAGTTATGAGGTCTCCCGGATGAGCACTCCACCATGTGCCACAAATTGAACGGAAAAAGTTGATCCTTTTCTGGCATTTTTGCTTCAAATACGTAATGTGGGCATTCCAAGTGCACTTTGAATCAAACCAGACCCCAAGGTATTTGAAAGACAACGATTGAGTAATGTTTCTGCCCAAAAGATTAAGCTGCAGTTGGGCTGGATACCGCTTTCGAGTAAACACTACCAGTTCAGTTTTCTGCGGTGAGAAATCAATCCCCAGACTCCTAGCCCAAGAAGATAGGTTATCTAGGGAATTTTGCAATGGTCCTTGCAAGTTGACGGCATGTGAGCCTCTTAAAGAAACCACACTATCGTCAGCAAGTTGTCTTAGCGTGCATTGTTCTGCCAAACAATTGTCAATATCTTTGACGTAAAAGTTATAAAGAAGGGCTGAGGCATGAGCCTTGGGGTAGGCCCATGTAACTAATTCTGAAGTGGTCAGTTCTCCAAGTGAGAAGATCATTTTCTTTTCTGACAACAAATTGTACAAAAAATTATTTAAAATTCCAGGAAGTCCACATCTCTGCAGATTTTCTGACAGGATTTCAATGGAAACTGAATCAAAAGCCCCCTTAATGTCCAAAAATACTGAAGCCAATTGCTCCTTATGCGCAAAGGCCAGTTGAATATCTGAGGAAAGCAGCGCAAGACAATCATTTGTTCCTTTGCTCTTGCGGAACCCAAACTGTGTATTTGATAGCAAGTTATTCGATTCGACCCAGTGATCGAGCCTTCGAAGGATCATTTTCTCCAACAATTTCCTAATGCACGAAAGCATAGCAATCGGACGGTATGAATTATGATCAGACGCTGGTTTGCCAGGCTTTTGAATAGCTATTACTTTGACCTGTCTCCACTCAGGCGGTACGATGTTGTTTCGAAGTAAGGAATTAAATAGGTCCAGCAAGCGTCTTTTGCGATATCTGGGAGATTTTTCAGAAGATTGAATTTTATCATATCGCATCCGGGTGAGGAGTTATTTGTTGATAGAAGAGCCATAGAGAATTCCAGCATTGTGAATGGTCTGTCTAGAGAGCCGCCGTTTGGAGATGTTTCTCGGAAAATATGTTTTGCTGGAACAGAATCCGGACAGACCTTTTTCGCGAAATCGAATATCCATCGGTTGGAGTATTCATTACTCTCATTAGTAGATGAGCGGTTACGCATGTTGCGAGCTACCCTCCACAAGGTGGTCATTGAGGTTTCTCGTGAGAGTCCTCGACAAAATTTCGCCAATAACCGCGTTTTTTTGCTTTGACAAGTTGTTTTAGCTGTGTTTCAAGCTTTGAATATTCCTCGAAGTGAGTGGAAGTCATGTGTCTACGAAAAGCTTTGAAAGCGTCAGATTTTTGCAAATACAACTTTGTGCATTCATCGTCCCAGCCAGGTGTGGCTGGTCTCCTTTGAAGGGTGCACTTGGAACTTTTCTTTTTGTGCTTCAAATGAGCTTTTGTAGATCAGATCGGCAAGGAATCGATATTCTTCCAACGGTGGAAGTGTATCGACAGATTCAGTACCGATTGTTACCGCCGTTGCATATTTTTGCCAATCGATGTTCCTTGTTAGGTCGAACGGAACTCGAGATGGCTCTGAAGGTTGAGGGCCACACTTAATAGAAATAATGATCGGTAAGTGATCGCTACCATGGGGATCATTGAGGACTTTCCACAGACAGTCCAATGAAAGCGATCTGGAACAGAAAGATAGGTCGAGTCTGCTTTCTTGAGCAGGAGGTTTAGGTATGCGTGTCGCTTCACCAGTGTTCAAAATTGACAAATTGAAATCGTCACATAAATCGTAAAAGATAGCCGCCCTATTGTCATCATATAGGTCCCCCACCCAGTACCATGGGAATTCATGTCACCCAGAATCAATACAGGGGACGGTAAAATAGAAACTAAATTCCAGAGTTGACTGCGGCTAATAGAAGTTCGAGGAGGAACGTAAACTGAAGCTATGCAAAGGTCTTTATTCTTTGCAGTTACTTGACAAGCGACGATTTCGACGCCTGAAAGAGCTGGTAGGGAAATTTTATAGAAAGGGTAGCACTTTTTGATCCCTAGAAGTACTCCTCCATAAGAATCGTCTCTATCCAGGCGTATAATGTTAAAATCGTGGAAGTTGAGTTCATTGTCTGAAGAAAGCCATGTTTCACAAAGAGCAAATACATCACAATCGGAATTGCGAACTAAAAAATTGAACGAGTCTAGTTTAGGCACCAGACTACGGCAGTTCCATTGTAGTACAGTGATCATATCTCCGACCTGATTCGATGAATTATCCATCGAAAGATATGATCGATGCAATGAGGGGCCATGAAACAGTCAATTGCTTAAGGTATGATTCCAATGTCGGAAGCAAGGCAGAAACTAAGCTTCTAAGAGGGTCTTGGATATTGAACATGTTTAAGATGAATGCCACAATGTCCGAAAAAGCTATCAATCCTCGATCGGACTTGGATTCTTTTTGGAAAATTTGAGGAGTAGCGTTTTTTTATTATTGTTATTCTTTTTTGGTAATGGCGGAAAGTCTCTACTGCATCCAGGAGTAGGTGCAGTAGGAACCTTCGGTTTTTGAATTTCTTCCCCATTAGCTTGATTATTTTGCAATCTTTTCGAGGTGACTTTTGTTATCTTACGGCGCACTTTCGGAGAGGAACGTTTCCTTTTTGAGGATCCGGGTGCGTGTACCCCCGTAAAATCACCTCCATCAGATAAGTCAGAGTCCGATTCATCAGCCGACAAAATCGAAAATTGGTTTTCATCTTGGGCGGCTGTTGCAGACTTAAGCATTTCTGCATAAGACTGCCTGGAGCGTCCAGTGATGGAACGCTGCACATTGTCGGATTGCCTTTTGTACCTTGGGCACTCCTGCAAAGGGTGAGGATTCTCACCACAATGAATACATTTCTGCACAGCTTGTGTGCAAGAATCCTCAGTGTGATTTTCACCACACTTGCCGCAACGAAATTTGTTGCTGCAATGACTGGCCGAATGTCCCAGTCTTTTGCAGTTGGTACAATTATATACCCTCGGTATATAAAGGCGCACCGGGAAAAAAGCTCCATCTAATTTGACAAAGTTTGGGAGAACAGAACCGGCGAAGGTCACCCGAAACGAGTCTGAAAGTTGATAGACCTTTTTTTCGTCTTGTAACGATGCTGAATGTAGTTGCTTTACATCCAGTATAGTTACAAGCTCACGAGCGACTTTAGAGTTTCTAAAACAACCAGAAGCTCGTTTCAAGTCATCAACCGTCAGACTCGCATCGGAGACAACGCCATCGATCTCCACATCTCGCGAAGGGACATACACACAATATTCGATATTAAAAATCTCGTGGTCAGCAATCTTATTGGCTATTTCGAAATTCGGCGCTTCTACACGCAGTCTATTAATTCTCTCTTTGTGAATCGAGACACCAGGATATTTTTCGCAGCAATTCTCGCGAAATGTCGAGAGTTTTCAATGGTTTGTCTTTGGGCCGAAAAAAGACAACCCAAGGTCCCTTAGAAAATGGGTGGTAATGCTTTATGCGAGTAACCTTAGCCTCAGGAGAGGCCATAATTATGCACACAAAAACACAACACAATCACAAAAAAAACCCTTCACCAATCAATTAATTTTAATGCTAATAATAATAATAATAAAAAAAATAATGCAAATACCATGCAGAAAAAAAAATTCACTAGTGGTGACAATCAGGCCTACCACCCTAATTGACTATAATTTTTTCTCCCTCTACGGGGAGAGACAGACGCACACGCTGCTGCGAGGCAAAATTCCACTTGGCTATATTGTACACAGCGGACGACGTAAACAACCTCGATCGTCGAACAATAGCCCGCTTGCTGGCTGTTAGGATGTGGCTGGTTTGAGTTCGATTGTTTGCACCGACTGTTTTGCCCGTAGGCTTCACAACGGGGATGAGCAATTATTGCCGATTAAGTTTATTGTTTATAGATGAAATGCAGGTGTTGCATCCACGCAAACCTGCACCTTCCAACACGCGCACTTGACACTTACGCACTCTATCACTCTTGACGCGGAAGCAAAACCTCTTAGAGGAAAAAGCTACTTTTCTAAAGCGAAGAATGCTGTGACGAGACCAGGCGATGTTAACTGGCTCAGCGCACGATAAGGAATGAGCGTTT
>JASCZW010014211.1:0-23499 GCA_034211315.2 Aedes japonicus | reverse complement strand
TTTTTCACGGCAATTCCTTGTTTCGACGACATGAGTGGAACTACTGTATTAATAGCTGTGAAACTTGGCAGATGTAACCAATACACTATAAATAAGATTTTCTTAAATTCAAAGGTATTTTACCCATACGGTTCGAAACTTACAGAAGATTTTCGGTGAGCCAGTTTTATCGAATACACTCTTCAGTAGCACTCGAGGTCTGTGAGATCTTCCAATCATCATCATTGACTCGACAAAAATTTTAATTGGTTTTAGACAAAAATGTTCCGGAAATAAAACAAAAAGAAGGTTAGACACGGGACTGGTTTCAAGTAGTTTATGTATCACCTGGGGTATATGATGAACCTGTTTATAATCTAAAATTAAATCTGCCAATATTTAGACGGCCTAGTTAGAATTGGAACATAGACTTTTGTGCATATTTGGGATATGCATTCACAAAATAGTATTATGTTTTAACTAAAATGTTCGACTTTATTTGAAAAAAAAATTAATCATCTCGATTTCGAAGAAATTTGCGGACTTTTCCCGGAATACGTTTCATCAACCGGCGCACATTATTCTCATCCATCGTTTTGTCAATCTTATTCCACTTGGTTCTCAATTCATTGATGCTTTTGACGGCACGGCCATTCCCCTTCAGCTTCCTCTTCATGATAGCCCAAAATCTCGCTATCAGTTGGAGCTAGGGACAGTTTGGTGGGTTGAGTTCTTTCGGTATAAACTGAATCCCGCCGGTTTCATACCACTGTAGCACTGTTTTACTGTAATGACAGCTTGCAAGATCTGGCCAAAAACAAGAAAGGTTCGTTGTGGGATCTGATGAATGCCAATATTTGCTTTTGGAGACATTCCTTTCTGTAAAGCTATAAATTAAATGTCTTATCAGTGATGTAAGCCTTGGTCTTCCTACCGCAGCTATAGATGCCTTGCCAAATCTTGTATTTACGTGCATATTTATCTGCAAAACACAAACTTGAATTTGGCAAGAACATCTCTCCGAGCCGTAGCCAAGTACAATTTTTCTCCCAGTAGCTTGTTGAAATGGGCCTTTACATAGGTTTCATCATCCATGAGGAGACAGCCATTGAATTTTGTCAACACCTCATCATACAGTTTTCTGGCACGGATTCTGGCCACATTGGTTCTGCTTTTGATCCCTATTTGGTTGTCCTACAGGCACGGCATGATTTGAAGCCTTACCGGAGACGAATCTGTTGACGGTATTGCCTGCAATGTTCTTAATGACTTTATTGGCCACAGTTAACGGTTGACAGTACCTGCCCGACGCTTGCTCTGAGACTTGCAATCCGTCGACAAAGTTTCTTGATGACTTTGTTCAAAACCAGTATTTTGGGTGACAATACCCAACACTTACGCAAGTTTTGAGGCTTAGACCACGAAGGAGTTTTCTGTCTAAATGCTTGCGCAAAATTATTTTTCTTCTTTCTTCTACCATTTTGTATTTCTCTGACAACACGTTTGAACTACACCGCGGATAAAAAACTTCTGATGTCTGTTATTGTTATAGGGAACACATAAGATGTCATAGTTTACAAATCCGACCACTAGGGGCGCTGTAAGAATTAAAAATGTTTGTTTCAATACTAAATGGGCCACACCTTAACGTAAGGACATTTCACTCGCGGCTATTGATTACTGGAATCGATATCGGTTTTCTCTAAATTGTCAGCAAAATGTTTGGATTCCATACGCTGCAGTAAAACCAAAACACATCCGTTTCAATGCACCGCTTGCCTCAATCAGTGTGCGAAATGCAATTATAAGACATCAACTTTCAGTTGTGTTATTTTTATAGTTTACAATCAAAATTTGGTCGACTTAAACTTGACGCATTTCCTTTCATCGTGCAGTAAAAAAAATTGCACACCCCTCATTTTGAAAATGTGTCCGTGTAGCATCATGCCTCTATTTTTATTTTGAGATTACCCTAGTAGCACACTTGTTGCAATTCTGATAAATTAACTTCACTGTGACTTAATTAAGTCACAATCAAGTTGCTGCAACCAATTATTACAACTTTGTGTTGCTTGGGTAGCACTTCAGTTATCAAAATATCGTCGAAGGAACGCGTTAAAATTTTGCGAAAATGCATGGCGAAAATTCAAACTACTCTCACGCCAAGTTGGCGAAATTGTTGAATGTGGCTAAATCAACTGTTACCAACGTATTAAAAGTGTTCGGTGAACGTTTGTCGACAGCCAGGAAAGCTGGATCGGAGGGAAATCGAAAGTCGAAGGGCACAGCCACCATAAAAAGAGTTGCCCGCTGTTTCGAGCGAAACCCCAACGCAGAGAAGCTGGATTAACCGTGGATTGAGCTAAAAAAATAAACTTACAAGTCGACTTACAAGAAAGTGGTGACTCCAAATCGCGACGATAAACAAAACACGTCTTCCAAATCACGATCGCGAAATTTGTACACGACGATGCTGACGAAGTTTTATTGCGTGGTACAGGACGATGAAACTTACGTCAAGGCAGACTTTAAACAGCTTCCTGGACAGGGATTTTACGTACGACAAATGGATATTTTCAAACACATCAAACTGTCAAAGTTCGCAAAGAAATATCTGATGTGGCAGGCCATCGTACCTGTGGCTTGAAGAGCAACCGGAATCGTCAACCAGGAAATTTATCTGAGCGAGTGCCTACAAAAATGTCTACGGCCTTTCCTGAAGTGACACAATTGTTCCGTTCTATTTCGGAAGGATTTGGCATCTTGCCATTACGGAAAACAGGCCATGGAGTGGTATGTTGCCAACAACGTTGAAGTGGTGCCAAAGGACAAGAACCCGCCCAACACGACAGAGCTCCGCCCAATCGAACAATATTGGGTCATCGTCAAGCGGAACCCTAAGAAGACTCGATAAGCTGTTGTGAGCGAGAACAGTTCAAAGCAAACTGGCGTTCTGCGGCGAGTAAAATGGACAAGGAGACTGTACAAAATCTTATGACAGGTTTTAAACCGAAAGACCCGGCAATTAATATTCGGTAAAAACGAAGACCAGCTGAATATTTCTCCTGTATTCTGTATTAACTGAACTTGACTTATAATAACATTTTAATCGACTCACAACATTACTGTTTGACCAAATTTTGATCGGAACACCCTTTATTAGTAAGCCTGCAAAAAAGTTGTTCCGTGGAAATATTTTCTAGCGGTGGAGCAAGTTCTAAATAAGGTTTGTAAAAAATTCAGATCACCCAATGTCGATCAGTTTTAACTATTGAATCATTTGTTCGATGAAAAAATTTCAATTATGATATCGAATTTATCGAATTCATCAAATTGGCAAAACATAAAATACACTTTCGTCCACAGCACCAAGATTTACAGCCTTGCGCCATTTGTGCAGACTTGCTGCTGCTGCTGTTGCTTTCATTACTGACCACCAAACAACCAACTCATTAGGCACAATATGTGATAATTACCGATTCAGGAACTGCACCGGAGAAATGGCACCGAAGCGTAAAGGCTACCGTTTACCTTTCTTACCGGATCATTAAAACTTCCTGTACCGTTATCCGACTCCACGCGCTCCGAAACACACACATACACACATACATCCACTGGTCTAAACTAACAAATTGTAATTTTTGCAAACTCCCCCTGGTCATACGAGCAACTAAACATTAAGCGAAATTATCCCGAATTTGGCGGACACCAGCGTCTCATAAACATCAGCCACCATGTGTGTTAGTGCGCTTATGTTTTGGAAGCTCCCTCGAACCGAAAAGAGCTGAAACACGAGACACGGCTGCCCGTCCCCGGCCGGTCATCCGGTAAGTGAAAGAGGCAAAAAGTACGGAGAAATTGCGCCTTACCTACTAATTAGTGTTCTGTGTTGAAGCGTACACAGAACATACAGAACCTCCTCTGGCTATCCGGCCATTTATGAAAAATTTGAAATTGGTTCTTGCCTTGGACATGAACTCGGGCGATTTCGATTAACGTAATAATTATTGGTATGTAGTGTTGTTGGCAGTAGTGGCGCTTCTGGTTCAGTGGTTACTTTCTTTCCCGAAGGGCTGGAGGACCTTGGAAAAGGTGCTGTTTGGAAGTGGCTTCGTGAACAACGGCAAACACTAGCCGGCGAGACTTTTAATTTGGTTTCCTTTTCCCTCGGTGCAGGTAGATTAATTCGGTGGGGTTATCAATCATTCTGGTTCGTTTCCAATAAAAATACAGTTTCATGCGGCAGGCAGGGGTCGAAAGCAGAGTTGTAGTAGGAGACAATCCCCGAGGGGTTCAATAGTAGTCTAGTTTTGTTTCACCCGGGGAGTTCATGCCATTTGGTGGTTGAACTCGTTCGGTGGAAATTCACTGGGTAAAAATAGACCCTCGGCTGAGTCCCTCGTAGCAGCACCGGGTTTTGCTAATAGAGCACGAATGACGTCCAGTGTATTGCCTTCTGATATGTTTCGAACTTTGCGCCATTGCCGTTGGATTAACGCAGCGAAAGTTGATCGCATGAACATTTTCACAGCTCGTTGCCATTGCTGGCGACCCAATTTTGCCGTGCACTGCTCGCATAATGCCTTGAGTGGCAGTCCGTAGTCAAGTGGATTTCGATAATCAGCTCATCCGGATTAAATCGAAGACCGATGAGGGGCTGAGCAGGGAAATGAGCTGTCCAAAATAAAAGGGATTCCAGTCAAAACCGTTGACGACCTAGACAGCGCAGCAAATTGGCTCCCGGTGTGTATTGGATTCGAGTGCCTTCCATCAAACGAAAATAACAACCGAAAATATGACGCTTCGACAGATCCCACGATGATGGCGGGAAAACAAAACTTCAGTTCAGCAGCGGCCTAAAGAAAAAAGCAAAACACAGCACAAAGAATTCTTTAATTACAAACATTTCCCGAACAATTATAGGGCATGGTGTTTTATCTCTCCCGAGTCCTCTTCCTGGGAAGGCAAGAAGGAGCTTCCGGGAACGCCGACATCGCCGTCTCCTCGGTACGGATCCGCAACCTGTTCTGCATTTTGTTACTTTTTTTTTTGTTTTTGCTCCTCCGGATCATTGAAATTGTCCGTGTGCAAAAAAATCAAAGCATAATGATGCCCCGGTGCGATGGATGTGTGTCTGTTTGTGTGTGTGGCATAGTGTGGTACTTATGCGCGTTTTGCAGTTGATGAAGACACTCTCGCCCCGCTGAATTTCGGTGGAAAAGCAACTTTCGGGAAACCGGGGTGGGGGAAAAGAAGCTCATCATCATTATCGCTGCGTTCCTTGGAGAGCGTTTTCGGACCTCGCTCAGCAAGGCCAAAGGGGAATTTTCCTTGTGTCTTGCGCTCGGGTTTTGGTTTTTGTGCCATATCTGAGTTGTTTGTTTTTTTCGCTCTGTTTTTGAGGAATTGCAGTGAAAGAAGAAATGTTCAACATTAATCACATCGAATTAAATGATGCTTTACGGTGCAATGGTTTGCGTTTGTGCCGTTGCTGGAATTTATCCTTTTTTTTGTGGAGGGAAAACGGACGAGGTGGAGAAAACGATCGATTTGTGCTAAAGTTATTCGATGATTGTTTTTTTTAAAACAATATTGTTAACATTGTTGTAATTACACTCCGATGGAGAATATCTCGCAGTGAATCAAATTTCACTTGATTTATTGTCACGGAGGAATGTATCGACACGGTCGTTTCTTCGGGTTTTTTTTCTGATCGCTGAGAGCTTCCCTGGGCAATGCTCCTATGGCGGTCTTTTTGTTGTGCAACGGTTAGTTGAGACACCATTGCTCAATGACTGAAACAAGATTCATTATATGAGAAACATTGCATTGTTTAAAGCATGTTTTGGAACTCAAGATATTCTGAGCCATTCTGGAGTTACCACATTTTGAAACGAAGGAGTCCTTATTTATCTTTTTTTTTTGCCATAAATCCATACTGTCTTTTATTCAAGCAACTATAATGTTTAAAAACAATCGGTTGGACACTTTTTTTTCATAGAATTTCATAGAATGTTTAAGTTATTCAGAAAGTACTCCATTTAGAAGGCAGTGTTGTCAAAAATTCATTTTCCGCATAATAAATGCATTCAATTGCAGTTTTTGTCAACCGAGTACAATATTATTGAAAAAATTCCAATTACATCGTGTGCCTGCTATTTTTTGACTTGAAAAATAAATTATTCTGAGCCCGAGATACAACATTTATGAGCCGAATGTTTTCGTTTATCAGTATTTCGTTCTGTCAACGTATGGTAGGGATCTTTTATAATAGATTCTAATGCTTGTAGTATTTTTCATCTACATAATACACTATTATATAAATATTTCATGGGAATGGAAAGGACCATCAGGGCACCCGATTGAAGCACTCTGGATGAAGAGAGTGGGAATGCAAACCTTCCATTACTAACAGTTTGTGAATGGACAGCAAACAGCAACACACAACACCGTTATTGCAACCGCTTACGTTTGCACTATCGAGGCGATTGTGTTGTTTTCAATCTTCGCGAATCAATGAACGCATTCATAAACGATTCTTTTATATATCATTCATAGTAGATTGAATGCATTGAAGTAATGAAGCAACGCATGAACAGAAACATACGTGACCGCTGAAAAATTTATCTCCTCTTTTCTCTCTCTCTCTCTCTCTTCCTCTATTGTTGGATTCTATTGTTGTTTGTGATCTTCAAGCTCCTGTATGAAGGGCTAAAAAAGTTTTTGCAGTCCCGTAAGCAAAGACACTTACGTGAAACCCACGAATATAGGGAAGAGAATCTCCTTCCAAAAGCAAGTTCACACCCACAACATTAGAGTCGAGCCCTCGATTGACAGAATAAACCCAATAGATGGGGTCGAAAAGCCCGCCTTCGTTCAGCGAAATGTTAACAATAGGAAGGAGGCAGTCTCATGCTTCCTATCCAAGTCGTTTCACTTGGGTGCCCTGATGGTCCCTCTCTTTCCCGTTATATATTATGTCGATATGATGATATTCAATATATTTTGTAGTGGTCATTTGATTGCTTACCTTGGGTTAGAAAACGTGTCTGAAAATAAAATTGGTAAGGGTTTATTCCGTTCTTTATTGCTCTGTGTTGTCTCGATGTTACTGCATTTGAAGAATTGACTTAAGGATGACCATATGATATTGCTCGTGGTCATAGGATAGGGAAGAGAACAGAAAGGAAAAACTATTAGTGATTGGTAACACGCTATGCGCATGTGAGATTTTCATGCTCATATTCTCACAACGGCCGCTCAGAATGGTTCGACGGATGCATATGAGATATCATTCCCGTTGAGTTTTCGCTCGTTTACTCAATTCCATCATGTTTGGTTATAGAATACAAAAAACGTTTTACAACGTACTTCATTTGGGAATAACAGGGCAATGATCCTCCATCGCATCTTCAAGTGATCATTACAAGCTGTCCATTTGGTTCAGGCACTTTTGAACTCTAATGGGGCAGCCGATTCACACATGAAATCTGCCGCGACCGACTCGACAGAACGTGCCCCTTTCTAAACCGAAGGGCAAGGCTCTGGTGGCTACCCTGTGGAACTTCTAAATGAACGCCAAAGGGACTTGATTTGTTGTTGAGTACTTTAACATATTGTATGCTGTTCTGGAGATTCTTACAGTTTTCATTGTTTGTTTTGTTCGAATGAATCGAGTTTATTGAAAAATCTCATAGCATAGCGTAGCATTTTCCGACCATACACTCTCCTTGGTATGGCTGTTGTAGAGATGATTAAAGCGCCAGAAGAGCTGCCTTGAATGTAACAGGCTCTTCATCCATCGTTATCTATGCTCAACACCTGGCCAGATCCTAATGATCAGCAGGGGTGGGAGGGAAGTGTTGATTAGATGTCTACTTAAGAAGATGCCGAGAACTCATGTTACCTTCATAGATATCTGAAGTTGGAAATTGATGGGGACTGTGTGGAAGGCTTTCCTGGGCGAGAAATCATATGTATATTTGCTTTGATATGAGGACATGAGCACTAATTCTCGTTCTAGCCTTTTATGGCCTATGGCTATAGCGCCATTACTTGCCTCGAACGTGGGGTTCCAACTGCACTTCCACAGTTATTAATTGAGATTTTTCGATGCCAATACGAATGCATGAAATTAAACCTCAACAAATGTTCCTACCCGAAAGATTCCCTTGACCAGGAACTAAAAATGGCGCCTCCGGTTATATAATTTCATGCCTTTCCCGACTAGGCCATATGAGGCCCCAAAAAAGAAATAAAATTGAATTGAAATATGTGTAATGACGGATTCATCAAAGTGTAAGTGGACCAGCTCAAACCTTTGGTAGATGCATTCTGTTTTTTTTTTATTCTTTAAATTTTTAGCTACAAAAGACTTTTCACATTACTATGTCTACGTAGTAACATTTCCTGACATTTTCAGATATTTTCTTAAGTTGATTCTAATTCCCTGAAATATTTGATAAATTCCAAATCTCACTTAACTTTTCTTAATGTCCTAGGCAGTATTAAGAGACTCTGTTTACTTGTTTACTTGTTTACTCTAACTTTCTTTTAAACGAGTTAGCCATATTAGTTATTAGTCATATTTAACGTATATGCAGTCCACTATCTTTCGAACTGTCGAATGAAATCAATGGATAGTTTTGTAAAGTCACCGTCATTGACGAAAGAGAACGAGAGAGGAAATATCAACAACTTTTTCAAAACGACCTACCTGAATTTGTAAACTAAGAGGTAAACAAAGATTCGAACGTAAATTTCTCAAAACTTGTAGCAACTTCATGAACACTAGTAACCAACATCGTGTTAGGAAAATATTATCCCTTGTGATGGTGGTGCTAGTTTGCAAGAAAGTGCTCAAAGTTTCGGGAAATTTAAGTTTGAATCTTTGTTAACGTCAGTGTTTTCAAAATCAGATGTGTCGTTTTGAAAAATAATCTCTCATTGTAATTCAGATCCTTTTGAAAAGCTATTCGAGACGGATAGCTCAAAACGGAATGATCGAATTATCTTTTGAACATCGTTGTTCAATCTAACAAATAATCAGAGTAGATTTAATGCTGATTTGGGATCTTAAAAACTGAAAAAGCAATAATTTGCTTGATCCAGCTCTCATTTAGTTCACCAACGTTTGTTGGGAAACATCACAAGTAAGATTGCCAAAACCATCCAGCTTTATTAAGTTTTATTAAAGTTTTCTGAAAGCCACTAAGTTTGGTTTTATTATGGCACCAAGAGGTGCCAATGGGTTTCATGTTTCAGTCAGGTTTATGAGAACCTACACAACTTGTTTGCAACGATTTTAAAACCTTGTTTTCTCAAATTCTCTCAATCCTACACTTTACCAAAATGTCATGTAAATTTCTGTCCCCTGAAACCGACACATGCAAGCATCTTTTCGCACATAAGAATAAGTTGAAAGAGATTAGAAAATTAATCCCATCAAACCCATTTTTCATCAAATTGCGTATGTGTCAGTTTCAGAGGACATAATTTTACACGAAATCTTTGTTTACGTTCCCGGACTTTTTACAAACATAAATTACGTCTCGCGTAAAATTCATCATCACATGTATCACAGGTTTTATTTCGACTTTATGAACTCGTAAAAAGCCATATTAGGACTCATTCATATTATCTTATAATGCTCAGTTGAAATAGCATTTTGTAAACATTTTGCTTCCATTAAGTGCATTAAACGGCAATTTTTTAAATTTTAAAACGGCAAAAACATGACCAAATAGTTTTATAGTAGTCATTGTGAAGATAAATTGGCTTTTTGGTCAAACTAAGATTTTGTCCAATCGCCATATTGAAATATAAGAAACCATTGAAATGCAAAAAAATGCACCAAATTTGAATTGTAATGCAAATGAACTGTAAATCGGAGACCGATTTCGGCATTTTTTAAGATAATTTATCTAAATAATTGTTATTTATATTAATAATTGATATTTCGAATACTAGCTGAACCCTGTGCGAGCGCTGCTACGCTTGCAACTAAATGAAAAAAAAAATAGAACTGCCACGTTCATGGCTGTTTTTATGGGAATTCAAACTTGTCTTTTAGTAACCTAGATAATTCTCGTGTTTGATTGACCACCATACAATGAATGCATTGAAAACCCAAATTTGTTTCCATTTGCTTGATTAGTTCTCGAGTTATACATATATTTTTTGTTTAAATTATATGGGAGCTCCCCCTTCCAGAGAGGGATCTCAAAAAATCATCACATTTTTTTGTTTAAATTATATGGGCGCTCCCCCTTCCAGAGAGGGATCTCAAAAAATCATACACATTTTTATGCCGATCGGTTCACTAGTTTCCGAGTCTATAGGGTTCAGACAGACAGACAAAAATTCGTTTCTATATGTATAGAAATCCTTCCTCCAAAAATCCCCACATTCCCGATGTGGTTCCATTTGCTTGAACCGTTCTTGAGCTATGCAGAAATTTGTGCTTCATTTGTATGGGAGCCCCTTCTTTCAGAAAGGGGAAGGGTCTTGAACTGCCATAGAAACATTTCTTGCGTAACCTCCAAAAACCTCAACATGCCGAATTCGGATTCATTTGCTTCATTCGCTCTCGATTTATGCAAAAAAAATGTGTTTCATTTGTATGGGAGTCCCCCCTTCCAGAAGGCGGGGGGTCAAAAACCGCTATAAAAATATGTGTCTCCTTCTAAAATCTTCATCTGACAAATTTGGTTTCATTTGCTTGATTTGCTCTCGAGTTATGCAGAAATTTGTGTTTCATTTGTATGGGAGCCCCCCTCTCTCAGAGAGCGGAGGGGTTGTAAACCATTGTGGAACATTTCTTGCCCTCATTAACCGCTACTTGCTAAATTTGGTTCTGTTTACTTGATTAATTCTCGAGTCATGCAGACACTTGTGTTCCATTTGTGGGGGCTCCCTCTACCAGAAAAAGGAGGGGTCTAGAATCACCAAATGCCTCATTAGTTCTCCTTCTAGATATGGAAGGAGTCTCGAACCATCATAAAAACATTTCTTGCCTCCAGATTGCCCTACATGCAAAATTTGGTTCCATTTGCTTGATTAGTTCTTGAGTTATGCCGAAACTTCTGTTTCATTTGTATGAGAGTCTTCCCTATCAGAGAGTGGAGGGATCTCAAACTACCATAGAAACATTTCTTGCTTCCAAAAATTTTCACATGCTAAACTTGGTTTCTTTCGCTTGATTAACTCTCGAGTTATGCAAAAATATGTGTTTCATTTGCACGGGAGCTCCCCCTTTCAGAGAAAGGAGGGGTCTCTTATTATCATAATTAGATATTTTGCTATCAAACAACAATTTTCGCAACACTGGAAGGTTTTTTTCTGTTATTATTTACTGCAAAATTACTTAGAAGAGCAGAGAATCGAACAAAGTAGAACAACGAACACCAACCACGATATCACGGTGAAGTTTGACAGCTATGGCAATTTGGCCGTATGCTAGTTTGCATGGCAGCCAATAGGTTTTATGGAGGTTCTCAAGTAGTCATAACGTCTCTCACTAGAACATTCTCAAAATCTGTATGGTCTTATAAAAAAAAACTTGTTTTCACAACCGTCACGGTAGACAGAACAGTTTAGAATGTAGTTTTATCAACAAAGGAGTCCTATACGGCTGGGATAAAACTAAAATTGTTACTTAGGATACAATCATTAGATGATCATATGTAGATGGGTGCTCCTCTGTTCTAATTCCCGATAATTGAAGCAAGCCAACAATATCGGAAATCGAAAATGATATATTTAATGCTATTTACAAGGGTTTCATTTTCTGTAGCAATTTGAAAATCATATGAAGTGGTATTCTGACGGACCCTATTGATTGAACAAGTTCAACAAAAGTTCCTAAAGTGCCATTCACAATAAGATCAGTTTTTTTTAAACTGATAGTGAAACTAAAATCTTCTTCAACTGCCAAGCTGACTCTTAGCTAAATGGGCTACTCTACCAGAGTATTGTTTTATAGTAACAATGAAGTTGTTTTACAACAAATTGGAAGCAGTTTACATCTCTTGTAAGGTCATAAAAACCTCAGAATCTACACCCAAAAGTTAAAAAGATGCCAAAGAATCCGCAACACAAATGTTGCAATTTTTGCAATCATATCTTGAGAAAGCTGCATGATTCGGAAAATACAGGAAGTCATGAGGTTGTTTTTTTTTTCATATAAGAGGCAAGTAAATTATTGTGTTGCATTTTTGCCCCCATTTGTTGCATTTGTTATCCAAATTACGATCCATAGCGAAAAAATTTAACCAAAGCATGTGAAATCGAAATACCTACAATCTTGCTTTTATTTTGGATGTACCTGATGGAGTATTTCGTCGGAGATGAACATTTACAACTTACACACTGATTAAATTTCGAAAACAAAAACTAGGGTAACAGGATGTAATGTTAGCCTAGCTCCTTGATTCGGCCTATGCGCCAAATGTGTCATTATTTCTTCGATTATCAACACATTCATGTTGCTATCAGCATGACCGATTTATTCCAAAGCAATTGAGACATAATTAATCAACTTATAGGTGTTCACTTCCACGTAGTTTTCGATTTCCTTGACTTTTTAGACACCATGACTTTACTGGTTAAGCTGAACAGATTATCTATACGTTCTTCGAATTATCTAAATTTGCCGAAATTGAACCTATAAACTGAATAATGCAGCTAAGGTGTACTGTATATAGTCACATGTTATAAACTAACAGGTCACATTGGTAAAATAACAATGATTTAACAAGAAAACGGTGGAACCAATATTAGGAACATATTTTTTTCTATGTTCCCAACTATGGCCTGTTGTATGAAAAGCGTAATAAAAATGTAGTTATTGGTAACATTTACAATACAAATGTCTGAGTTCCGGTTGATTGTTGTTCATATGGCTCATCTAAACACAAATTAAAGGAACAAAGTCTGTGTAGAGTGAATTATAATGTTTTGATTGCCGAATGGCTAGCTTAATCATATGTAAAAATCACTTAAGTGTTTCTTAGCAGTTTAAGTATAGTTTGATTTGTGAAATTGATTGTTGGGTAGAACGAATACAGCTGGGAACGCCTTGAATAGGAAAATCAGGAAGAAACCCGTACGAAGATTGCATTTTATAAAAATCAATCGAATGGGACGAACTTGCATCCATGATTAGACCCAATTTGGTACCCATAGACCGACATTACATCCATATCCCTCGTAAGTTTCTGACTATATAAAACGAGTTGTGTAGCTTTTCGTGATACATACTACCAGATGGCTTATTAAACATATCTTAGGAAGTGTACAGCTAGTTAAATTTTGTTTCCAGCTCAAATACTTTATGAGTAACAATGAAAAATGTAATCGATTGTTGCATATTAGGCTGAGTCAAGGGACACATACCCTATGTCCCATCTTTTTGACGTGAAATATCCTGACAAAATATCATCACCTTAACCCACATCGAAGAAATTATCGGGTTTTTTTTCGTTGTTGCTAACAATTTCCACTCCAGCGGTAGAATATGGATTCCTCCGCAGTGGCAGTAGTAAACACATTACTGGTCCCACAGCAACCTGCCCCTGGTTGTCATTGATTGATTTTAAATTAAATGTCTTCAACAGAGCAGACCCACTGCAGCCCTTCCCTCAAGTTCCTCATTCCATGCCACGAGGCCACTAGCTGGGAACTCCCGCGGGAGATCGATGCAGCGCAGGAGTGAAACGAGTCGAACAAATGTAAACATTGTGTTCTGACTTCTTTGCAGGAAAAGTGTCACCGGCGCGCAGAGTGGTGGTGTAAAACACAAGTAGGCACTGTTTCTTTGCTGCTTTTTTCCCGTTCCCTTGTGCGGGATCAAAGTGGCCTTCTGACGACTGGATGATGATTGCAATTTTCTCAGCGCGATGATTGCATCCGAGAGATACTGAAAAATGCATCGTTTTTCCCTGTTTCATTTTACAATACGTCGTCCTGTTAAACGTCAGCCGGACCATAAGGAACTGGTGGCTGACAGGGGACGTCGTTGCGGACGATTTGATGGATTGATGACGGCTGTCTTTGCGCAGCAGCAATAAAATGACAGTCGATATCCTGACCGTCGTCGCAGCGCATCGCATCGCAGTCCGAGGTCGTTTGGGAGCGGAATTCCTGTTGTTTTAACAAAATTTCCTCCGAAGAAAGCGCTCGCTTGATGAGCGGTAATTACATCAATTTTATTAAGCGAGATTTATTTGAATTTAATGGCCGCTCGATGAATGCAATTTAAATAGTTTCGGAGCGAACGCGAAATTGGGCTGGAGGTATTTCGATATGGGGCACTTTTAGTTGATCGATTGTGCAGAGGCATTTCGGAGTTGAAGCAAAACAGGTCGTTGACATTTTAGATCGAGGGCAAATGATTGGATGGCAGGTGGGCAAGGAATTTAAATCCACTAAAAATTGTCAAGTGGTTGGTTGTGGCTGTTCGACCATAATCAGGAAACATTCGTCAGTTTAACGGTTCCCCGCATGACAATTTACGACAACGGAATTGAAATACGTCTCAATAAACGTAATACAAACACAGCATTATCCAATTTTGGTGCATCATGCCCAAAGCAAATAAACAGTCAAAATTCATCAAGCCACCGAAATTAAATTAGGACGAATACAAATTATCAGAAACAGGCCATTTTCTCAACGACCTTGCTAATAACATCCCGGAATACCATCTCCATCCTGCGGCTCTCCACAGTTGTCCGGTTGGCAATTATCGGTACTTCAATTATACGCACCCAGCACTGATCGAATTAAACGGGAAATTAGTACGAGACGCCCCTTGATTGAAAAATTATTGACCCCTCAATCACTCGGAGAGCAGGAATACAGTTGTAGTAGGCATTTCGGGCCTCCGGGCCAGTACCTTCGATATCCAAAACAAATTCTGGGAGGATCCATCTGCATGTAATAACATTTAAATGGTGCTCCATCGTTCTCCCATTCTCGTATATGTGACGAGCAACCGTGTGCTGGGGGCAGGAATAATTAGCATGAAATCAAGCCGTTTGTCTCGCCTGATTTTCTCTCGGCCTCGGACTTTGTGTTCCAATTTTCGAGGCCACATCTCAGTGTTTATTATAATTTCTTTTCCCGTCGTCAATTATCCCTCTTGCGTCTCGTCATCGCCGTCCGAAGAATTCATCGCCAAGCATTCGCCCCTGCGGAAAACATATCAATCAATCAGCAACGGCGTTCGATCGAGTTTTGAATGGTTTTGACATTGTTGATCAGCCCCGAACTCCCAAATGTTCTTATCTTCGAATTTCTAGACCTCTATGCAAGCCATGCCGCCAGGAAGCAACTGACACCCCGACAGAGGAGAGCACAGCCAAAAAAAAGGTGAAATAAAAATATAATGAGATAATCGTCGGGCAGAGCAGGAAAATTATTGACAGATTTTTGAGAACACCTATATTTAGACAAATTTCGGCTCGTCGGTCTCCGGACGCCGCCGCCCGGTTCGTATCACAATGCACAGAGGACGAACCAACCAATTTCTGCAGAAGCAGAGGAAGTGGTTAGACGATGGATTTGGTTCCCGTCTCTCCCCGCCTTTGGAAACCATCCGTCTCCGTCTTGCCAGTCTAATCATCCCACGGATCAGTGTCGTGTCCGGAAAGGTTGAAGATAATTGATCCACCCAGCCGCAGAGCCGTCCTCGTCGTCGCCTTCGTCGTCTCAAAGAATTGGAAGATTAGGAGTAATTATGTTTCTGTTTGATTGAATGCCGGTTCGCAACTTCTTGAATTGATGTCGTTACTCGACGCACAGTGCACAGTGGGAAAAAAGTGCCCGAAACGCGAAAGAATTCTATATCTCAGCTCGGAGGGGAACGATTTATGAAGATGTTCCCTTTACTTCATTTTACCCTGGTTCCCCTAATATTTCCTTGTTCAGAAATTTCTTTGCTCGGTGTGACTCATGATAAACAAAATGACGCTAGCCCTATGTAAAATTTCCAGAAAAATTGATTGAAGTTGGTTTCGTTCACCGCACGGCTCTGTGAAAGAAGATGTGGCTGATTTTACCCTGATATTCCTAATATTTTCATGTTGTTCACAATTTTCTTTGCTCGGTGTGACTCAAGATCACTAAAATAATGCTATTTCTTTGCAAAAGTTTCTGGAGAATCGATTAAAATTTACCGCACGGCTTGGTGAACGTAGATATGGCTGATTTTACCCTGATTCCCCTAAAAGTTTTGTGTTCATCATAAATTTCTTTGTTCGGAGTTACTCAAGATCGAAAAACAAAAACTAGTCCTTTGTAAAGTTTGCTGAGGAATCGATTGGAATTGGTTTCGTTTGCCGCACAGCTCTGTGAACAAAGATATGGTCGATTTTACTCCGATTCCCCTAATATTTTTTGTGTTATTCAGACATTGCTTTGTTCGGTGTGACTCACTGAACGAAAAAATTTCTTAACTACACAAAAATATTACGGAAATGAGGGTAAATCAGCCATATCTTCATTCACGGAGCCGTGCGGTTAATGAAACCAACTCCAATCGATTTTTCAGGCAATTTTACATGCGACTAGCCTTATTTTGTAGTTTTTGAGTCACACCGAATAAAGTAATCTCTGAATAACACAAACATATTAGGGGAATCAGGGTAAAATCAGCCATATATTCATTCACACAGCCGTGCGGTGAACAAAACTAACTTATTTTGTTGTTCTTTAATCTCATCGAACAAAGAAATGTCTGAATAACACAAAAGTATTAGGGGAATCAGGGTAAAATCAGCCATATCTTCATTCACAGAGCCGTGCGGTGAACGAAACCTATTTCAATCGGTTTTCCTGGAAATTTTACAAAGGACTGGCATCATCTTGTTGATCTAGAGTATTTCCGACCAAAGAAATTTATGATAAACACAAAACCATCTGGGAAATCAGGGTAAAATCAGCCATATCTTCATTCACAGAGTCGTGCGGTGAACGAAACCTACTTCAATCGATTTTTCTGGAAATTTTACATAGGAATAGCGTCATTTTGTTTATCATGAGACACACAGAGCAAAGAAATGTTTGAACAACAAGAAAATATTAGGGGAACCAGGGTATAAAAAGCTCATTTGCTCCCCAGGCAGTTTCGTGCGGCCAATGAGACCACGTCCATTCGATTCCTGGGAAATTTTCCTTCAAGTTAAGGTAATCGTTTCACTCCGAGCTGTGATATAGAATTCTTTCGCGTTTCGGGCACTTTTTTTCCCACTGTGCAGTGGGGCAGCAAATCCAGTGTACAGTGGGAAAAATGGGACCCAAAATCTCAACTAATTAAAGGCCGCTGGATAAGTGCCCTGTAAAACAGCTTATCTTATGTAAAAAAAGGAATCGAATGGTGATGGTTTCATTTTGAGCAGACCCCGGGAAGTGGCTCATTTTGCCCGATTTTCCCCTAATTTCGGAAGAAAAATTTAATAATCACACATTTATCATATTAGCTCTGATAATATTGCATCCATTTGTGCTGTACTATTGTGGAAATGTTGGGAAAATCCAATGGAGGTAATATTATCTTGTAAAAACGTCAGGAACTATCCATTTTGCCTGATATTCCCCACATGCTGAAAGTACTAGATATGCCATGTGGTTTTGGGCGAATTATAATCTATAAAAATGAAATACACTATTGTGGAACTGTCCGAGGAACTGAATGCAGAGTATGTCGTCTTGTGTAAACATCAGTTATTGTCCATTTTACCCGCTTTTCCTTACATACTGGAAGAATCAATAGATAAAATGCGATTTTTGGAATAGCTGCGCATTAGAATCAAATCAAATGCATTACAATATTATGAAAATGTCTGGGAAATCGAATGAAGTGGATGTCAACTTCTGCAGACTTCGGGACATGGCTCGTTTTGCCCGATTTTCCCTTAATTTTGAAAAAAATAATTGAATAATCCTACATTTATCATATTTTCACTAATAATATTGAACCCATTTGGGATCTACTATTGAGAAAATGTCTGGAGAATCCAATGTAGGCAATATCGTCTTGTAAAAACCTCAGAAACTGTTCATTTTGCCCGATATTCCTCATATATTGAAAATACTAGATATGTCATGTGGTTTTCGAAATTTCCGCGAATGAGAATGTATAAAAATGCAATGCACTATTGTGAAACTGTCTGGGGAATATAGGGGAGGGGATTTCGACTTATGTAGACGTCAGTTATTGTCCATTTTACCCGCTTTTCCCTGCATAAGTTGTTTATTAGATTACGCTGAGAAATGTTGTCAAAGACGTTAAAGACCTATCTTACATAAATATTTGCCAACTTTTAAAAACTATCGCCAAAAGTCGTTTTTATTATTTTTGAGCAAATAAAGATCTATAATATGAAATGTAAATAGTGCAATATTGCCAAAATGCTGCTAAAGCCTGCAGTCAAAAAAAAATGCACCATTTTTATCAGTGTGTTACTTTTTTGTCCGTGAATAAAAATGGATGAAAATCTGGGTTTGGAGTGAATTGTTTACATGAGATGTCATCAAAACAAGAAGAAAATCGCCGGAGAATTTTGCGCGCCGTCATGGAAAATCCGACTGCGTCCATGGATCAATCGGAAGACAACCCATACAACTGTGTCTCGGGTGGTAAAATCGTTTAAAGAGTCCCAGACGACTGAGCGGCGCGGGGGTCATGGTATTGATGACGATACAAAACAATTAGTAAGAGAATTCTGAAAGTCAATACATATTGCGATCAAATATTAAAACCCTTCCAAATGATTGAATAAATAGGATAAAATCTCCTAACAAATTGAGTTTCATTGGATTCTGGGATGGTTATGACCTTCACTGGTTTAGTTTTTCAGAGAACAAAATACACTGAAAAAAATCAATGGGACATGAAAAAGCTTTTGTTAGGAAAACTTTGTTTCGGTAAAAGTGCCCATCTTGGTAGGGAACATAATTACCTATCTTGAGACAAAATTTCATCGGAATCGTTTTTTTTTTAAATCGACTTTGAATTTTTTGAAATGATTTTTTTCAGTGTAGGGCTCATTTTGGTTTTTTATCAATGTATATTTTCTTGAAACTTAACTTATTTTGTGATAATCACCCATAAAACACTTTTTTGTAGGAGTAGTCATTTTTTTACTAAACACATTTGAAAAAAATCGATAAAAAAAAGCTTAGCCCTTTTCAAAAGACAGTCTAGGAAAAAAAATGAAGAAACTAAGTATGCAAAGTGGCTTATTTAGTCATGGTCTACACACCCAGAAATTTTCGTTGTAATCTGAGAAGGTGCTGCCAACATTAGTTCGAGTTGGCGTGAAACCCGTCAGAAGAAAGTGGACAAATTCGCACAAAAAATACTTGCTCTGGTGGCCATATGCCAATGCAGTAAACTGAGTAAAACCGTACATCACAACGGGTACCATCAACCGCGAGATTTATCGCACCGAGTGCATCCAGAAGCGGCTGTTGCCCTTCCTGAGATCAAACGGAGGCGAGACATAATGCCATTACGCACGACCGACGTTGGATTGGTACAGAGACAATAACGTTGTTTTTATACCAAAAACCGCCAACCCCCCAAATTCACCAGAGATTTGTGCGGTGGAAAGATTTTGGGCCATAATGAAGGCAAAAGTTCGAAAATCGTCCAAGGTGTTTAAGAACGAGCTGGATTTCAAGAAAGAATGGATGAAACAAACAGGTCTACTCCGTTGCAGTTTCATGAAAATCCGACTTAAAATAAATTTTTGGCGAACACTTTTGTCTGGTGCATTTTTTTCGAGTACAGTCCTTACTTGTTCATTTGAGACACATTTTGCGATAAACTATACATGAACACAAATATATTTACAATAATGTTGCAAAATGGAGGTGTTTACAAATGACAATTACTCAAAATATAGCAAAAAGTAGCAGCAAAATTGTTGGGAGAGCTTAGTGTAAACGTGGTTGGATATTTTAAAGCATGTAGTTAAACAGGGAACAACAGGGCTTTTGTAAAATATAATTTCAATATATTTGGGTTTGTTTCTTGCATCTTGACTAGATTTTTAAAACCGTGTGAACAACAGAGCCAGTGTGCTCAATTGCTCAAATTCCACAATTAAACCCTTTGAATAGCCAACTCATCGGTATGTGACATTTCTCGAAGTTAACAGGTGGTTATGCTCACAAATGTAAAAAGACTAAAATTTCTCAAAATTTGATTTACTTTACTTTACCGTGAGATTTCCCGCTGCCAACATGAAGAACATAACTTTTTTATACTACGAGTTGTCGGAGAAAATATATCGAGTAACGCGTTTCCAGGGTTTTGAATTACGCAATCAAAAAGAAAAAAAATCCGTAGATTGAGCGTTATAACCATGTTTTTAAAAGTGTGTGTGTGTGTGTGTTGAAGATGAACCTCGATGACAGTGAGTTCCGTACCGCTTCACGTATAAAATCACGGGTACAAAAAAGTTGTGCTCTCGTTCGATAACGTTGGGTGGCTAGTGGCTGCATTGAAAATAAAAAGTTCAATGAAAAACTGCTTGCTGGCAGGGTTGCCATTACTTTTGGAAAAATATCTGGCATGTCACAAATAAAAAATCTGTCAATACACGGAAATGTAAAAATCTGGAGTATCAGTTAAAAGGGTCAATGAGGTCACAAATAGTACACATGTCACAAATTTTGATAGGCCCTTCAAATATGTTGTCCCTAAATGAGTCATTAAAAAAAAAAAATCTTCAGTAACAGACAAGTTTGGAATTACACTGTTTGACGATAACACGACTTAGTTGCAGTCTTGAACAAGTTGCAGCATTCAGACAATATTGCACCGTTTAAATTTTATATTGTAGATCTTTATTTGCCAAAATACAATGAAAACGACTTTTTGCAAAGTTTTTTAAAAGTTGATCAATATTTAATTTTCTGTGTAAGATAGGCCTTTAACGTCTTGGACAACATTTCTCAGCATAATCTAATCAACAACTTTGTCGAAAAAACATCGTTTTAGGAGGCTCCGTTCAAAAGATAAAATAGAGCGCCACCTATGCGGAGGAAATAGGAACTAATCAAAACCGTCAAAAGATGGCGCTTTTTCAACTGAACAACTTTCTCCAAGACTGCAAACCTGTAGGAGGCATTGGTTGGTTGGTTTTGGCCACACCACTGAGTTCGCTGTCCAACTGTGCGTCGGGATTTGAAGAAACCTCTGGCGGTTAACATACTGACGGGGTCTTTTTTTGTTTCGGGAATAATCGGTTTCATTCATGGAGTGTTCCGTGCCTATTGCATCAAATTTAGAACATATTGTGCATACGTTCCAAATTTTGAAAGAGTTGAATTTCAATCCCAAACCCTGTTGAACAATGGAAATAACTTCGCTCAAGGATGGTCCCCATCCACAAACACAGCAGCTCCCGGTTTTCAATTACAATTACAAAGCATCCAGCTTCATGCAACTGTGGTGGGGGGGGGGCCCCCCAGGAAAGGTTTTTTATGATCGCGTCCCTACTATCGCGTGAATCGTAAGACGAAGCTCCACGCCCGGTAGAAGGAATCTAGGAATCCAGCCAAACGGTCGGAAACTGAGAAGAAATGAAACGAAATCCAAAACCTAAGCAGTACAAAAGGGGGGGGGGGGAGGGGGTGTATCGGAGTAAATGCAAGTGCGCGGGAGGTTGAATAAGGGAAATCCATTTCCCTCGCCTTGATACGGCACGGTGTGGCGAGGTAAGTGATCTCATGGCGGAGAAAACGGAAGAAAAATGGTGAGAATCGCTCGGAAAAATATGGGAAACTTTTCAATGTTGCTTCTGTTAGCGCTTGGGTTTTGGGCGAAAAAGGGGGTGGGTAGAACGCGAGGTTCAATGCTGGTGGCGGTGAAAATTTATGTTGCTTTGAAAGTAAATTGCACTCACTGGTTTTATGTATTCTTATTGCTCTTTTCTGGTTGCGATATATGCAATCGCATTCGCTTTTTTCTTTCACTCGGGTGATGAAGTGTACTGGGGGGTGGTCCCTGTTCTCGTTCGACCTGCAATGAAGCAGATAAATGGATAAGTGTGGAGGAAAGGAGTGCTGTATAAATATTGCAAAAAGATTAAGTACAATATATTATAAAATCTTTTTACTTTGTTTAAGGATTTCCACTTGTGCGGCAACAATGGCCCGACAATGTCTGAGAAGCTATAAATTTCTGTGTAAAAAGCGCCGGAACCGAATTGCTTTAAATGGTTATTGTTCTAGAATTAAACTTATCATTCGAAGTACTCCAGAATTTCAACTCTTCGGAGGTCAAAATGTGCGATTATTTTCGAGACAAGAAGTGGAACACAAGCCGTCTACGCTTGTTGGCCCCGATACAACATAGCTTCTACTTAAAAATGCCTCCCCTCCTTCTGTCGGATAATATCCGTGGTGACCGCGTATCGGTCGTTCGCGCGCCTTCCAGCCTAAGCCAGTCTGGTTACAATTTAGTCGTGACTGAGGTTTAAAATAAGAAAAAAAAGGCAAGAAATGTGTCCACTCCGCCCCGCCAGTCAGCCACCCAGCCAGCGTCGCAAACTCGATGTTGGAGCATTTATATATGTGCGTTCGATCGTGGTTGGCTGCTGTAGAGCTTGAACTTCAAAACTCGCATCGCACGTTACTGGAGCAACTCAATGGATCTCTCACTGTTATGTTTACGAACGGGTTGAACTTTCTATTACAACCAACACCGCAGACCGTTCATTCTGATTGTAATAGCGAAATAAAAACATGGGGAATTGGAAGACAGGAGATGAGTGCTACTTTTTTTCTCCAACATGTGTCTTCAGGAAGCCCATTGAGGATCAATTTTGTTGGCGTTGGATAAGGCGTTGGATCAAAAGGCAGTAGAAGGTTATTAAATGATACTCCCAACGAAGTTGCAGTTGCAACTCGCATGTACACTACCAGTCAATAGTATCGACTAACTTCGAAAAATATTGCTACACACTTGTTTGTGGCATCACCTAAAACGACGTATCTTTAAATGCTGCTAACCTAGAAATTTCGAACTTGTAAAATTTTCCTTCGTTTAATTGCAAGTCAAAGCAATCGTAACCATCGAAATTGTTTGCAATCTTTTATACAAGATAAAACATTGTATGAAATTTTCCAAACAACAGACCAGATTTGGGCGGTATCTGGCTAAAATTTAGTTGAAACTAGCTGAGCCCGGTGTGACCACTGCTACGCTTGCAACTTAATGAATGAAACTTCAAATGAACTGACACGTTTCTGGTTGTGTTTTAGTAAGAGATTTTTTTTTTCCTGACTAAGCAGGGGCTCAAACTTCTATCAGAACATGCTTCTTACCCGAGAATTACACGTTTTGTGTTTAAGTAACCTGGATAACTCTCATGTTTTGTTGAAATTTGTGTTTCATTTGTATGGGAGCCCCTTCCAAAGGGGAGAGAAGTCTCAAACCACACAGCCACCATAGCCTTCAAAACCCTACTACATGCCATATTTGTTTCCATTTGCTTGACTAGTATT
>JASCZW010014210.1:0-23501 GCA_034211315.2 Aedes japonicus | reverse complement strand
TTGATAAAATCCAGTCATCACGGTTTGGTCAGTCAGATTCGAGCGGGTGACTCTGATATTACTGAAATCCGATTAACTGGCTATCGTCACGAAATGGCACGTTGGAATTGGGCCGTACCAGCCCTGATCTAATTACGTGACGCTGGTTCGAGTTTCTATGGAAACCACCACGGGCCTGCCACATGTACACCCGGTAGTCCCGGCGTACTGTAAACATTCACCGAGAGACGATTGAATCGAAAATTTTTGAACTGGTTCATCGAATCGCTCATTAGACGATTTCATGTTCCGGAGAAACTGAATGGGGCAAGCTATTGGGTTGGCCTCGATTCAAGAAGAATTGGTATTAGCAAGGATGCAGAAAATCCTCCCATGTCTGTCGGATAGTGTCGGTAACAAACAATGAGCATATATTTTCCAACTTCATGCACGATGAAACAGGCGTTTGATGGAGGTCGAGGTACCATTGATTCGTATACTGTCCTATTGTTCTATTAATATGAGACAAAATCCTGCGGTACGATATGGTTAACGAACAATATCACATTGGTTACCCAGAATTCGTCAAATGTGATAGCTAGTTACGCCGAGTATGTGACAGGTAAAGATGTGCCGGGGGAATTAATAGATTGTTTTATAGAGCACCGGCAATGGCAGTCTGCCATTGCCGGTGCTCTATGTAAAACGGTATTATTTTTACATCTTTAACACATCTTTCGTACCTGGTCACATACTCGACGTAACCTAGCTATCACATATGTTTGACGGAGTTCATTCACGATCGTTTCGTTATTACAATGGTGATATTGTTCGTGCTCATATCGTACCACAAGTTTTGTCTCATGGTGCTCTCTGGGTAGAACAATAGGACTTGTAGTATACGAATCAATGAATTTACAATTTCTACCTCGACCTCCCATCCAAATCACGCCTGTTTCATCGATGCATGGGGACAGGCTGTATATGCGGCTTCGTTTAGACATGTTCACCGACACTATCCGACTGAGATGCAAGCTGTAGAATGACAAGTTTTTCTGCGTATTCTGCTAATACTAATTCTTCTTGAATTATCGGGCCAACCACGATAGCTTGCCCATTCGCAGCTTTCTCCGAATTTTCATAGGAATATCGTTCATCGAAGGCGATTCTGACGTAATAGTCGCCACCAGTTCAAAAATTTTCGATTCCAATCACGTCCTCTATAAGTGAATGATGGTTTACGATGATACTCGGAGTTCTACAGTTGACACATGTTGATCTGCTGGTGGCCCAGGCCGCATCATGGTTTGGTTTCCATAGAAACTCGAAACCAGCGTCCACATGGGGTTAGATCAGGAGCTGGTTGCATTTAGTTCCAACGTCTGCCACATTTTTTCGTGACGATAGCCAGTTCCAATCCGAGATTTCAGTAATATCCAAAAATTCACCCACTCTGAATCCAACAAACTGGACCAAACCGTCGATGATCAGATCAGTGTCTTGGATTTTCATAAAATATTCATGAGAAGTGAAAATGATTTATCCTAGTGTAATGATGATGTTTACTTTCCCGGTTTTCATGGTTACCGCTGTCACTTCTATGCCCACTGAATTTTGTTTGCTGCAATGAATGAAGTCAGCTCTAAGTGCGAGTCAAAAATCTGCTGTCTTGTTTTGATTATCAATCGGTCAGCATGAATTTCATTAGACGTAATTTGAATATCATCACTTGTGATGATTTTTTGAAATATTGAGTGATTTTGAATCTTTTGATACGAACATGAAACAACTGGGGCCGCCATCATCGATCCACAAGAAAAGATTCTAGCAAGAATACCTTGGACTGGGCTGCCCTTGCATAATATCAGATCCCGACGGCTAATTGATATTCATTATGGTTTATTGAATCTCATTTCTGACAAATCGAAATTCATTTTGAAAATATACCTGTCTACATAAATGGATATCAAAGCATTTTTGAAAAATCGAACGTTCATTCTTCTGGTTACGTTTGTTGTCACGAGTTATCGTTTGATTTTCGCATGGAACTTATAGGCAGTCAATGTTATGTTGCTCTGCAAATCCACGCTTTTGAACCTAACGAGCATGATTTTTATCAACACTGGATCAGATGCTAAACAGTATAAGACATCTCTGGAATCGGTCCAAAAAAAACACTGTTGAGTTTTTAACCGATGATCTTCAACAATGCTTTTAGCCAATCGAGCTCCAATGACAGCTGCTTGAAGCTTAAATCAGAAGAGGGACAACGCGGATCTTAGTAGTTACTAAGGAGCATTCAATTATGCCATTTTCCCCGAACCGTAGATATGCTACGGCCGCATCACTAAATAATCTGAATGTTATTCGTTTCCAAATTGCAGGATGTTTTGATGCGATAACACCTTGGTATCGGCAAATTTTCTACCTTAGGTGGTTCTTTAAGCCAAATTCGCCATTTTTTTAATTGTTTTTCACCGATTGGCTCATCCCATTCAGTAGTACCGCTTCGCCATACATCTTAGATTAGTAGTTTAAGGAACATGAGAAGATTCCCGAGCAGACCTAACGGATCAAACATGGTCATAAGTGTTTTCAAAATATCCCTCTTAAAGGGTGATACGGTCATAATTTGGTCAAGGGAAAACGCGTGTAAATCGGTGAAATCGTTTATTTAAAAAATCAAATTAAATTTCTTTTTCAAGTTCAATTAGTATAAAATTCAGGAAAAATATTCAGTTAGGCTTCCGCTTTTCCAAATCCGAATTGCCGGGCCTTACGCTTGACCCCTGCCATCAGATTTTGTACAGCCACCTTGTCCACCTTCTTCGCCGCAGAAAGCCAGTTTGCCTTGAACTGCTGCTCGTCCTTAGCAGTTTTTTTGGTCTTCTTTAGGTTCCGCTTGACAATAGCCCAGTATTTCTCAATTGGGCGGAGCTCTGGCGTGTTGGGAGGGTTCTTGTCCTTGGGAACCACCTGCACGTTGTTGGCGGCGTACCACTCCATGGCCTTTTTACCGTAATGGCAAGATGCCAAATCCGGCCAAAACAGTACGGAACAACCGTGTTTCTTCAGGAAAGGCAGCAGACGTTTATTCAAACACTCTTTCACGTAAATTTCTTGGTTGACAGTCCCGGAAGCTATGAAAATGCTGCTGTTTGGACAACGTCGACAATATGATCCCTTACCCAAACCACTGTACTTCTTTAACTAGACAATAAGAGATCAATAAAAACAGTTTCTCACATGCCTCCGCCATGGCAGGACGGCCGAACAATCGTTCTCTATTTCATTTCGTAATAAACACAACGTAGGATCCCCGCCCGTGCGCGATCAGCTGCTTTTCAAGCCACAGGTACAGATGGCTTGCCAAACCAGATATTTCTTTGCAAACTTTGACAGTTTCGTGTGATTGAAAATATCTGCTACCTTTCCCTTCCTTTTGCCGTATAAAACTCCTGTCCCGAAGCTGCTTGTAGTCGGCTTTGACGTAGGTTTCGTCGTCCATTACCACGCAGTCAAACTTCGTCAGCATCGTCGTGTACAGCCTCCGGGATCGCGCTTTGGCCGTCGTATTTTGTTTATCATCGCGATTTGGAGTCACTACCTTCTTTGTAAGTCGATAGTCCGGCTTCGTTTTTTGCCTGATGCACGGTTGTAGACGATACACCTAGCTACTGCGGCATCTCGGAGAGATAGGTCAGGTCTCGCTTGAAACTACCGGCAACTCTCTTTGTCGTCTCAGCGGCTTCCGGTTTTCGATTTCCTCCCGATCCAGACTTTCTGGCTGTCGACAAACGTTCCTCAAACACTTTAATTACATTTGTAACGGTTGATTTGGCAACTTTTAGCGATTTTGCCAACTTTGCGTGCGAGAAGCCCGGATTTTCGCGATGCGCGAGCAAAATTTTGATACGCTGCTCTTCTTGCTTGGACGGCATTTTGACAACTGGTGAATTCCAAAATCAAAATAGGAGCAACATTCTACACACACACACACCTTCAAAATGAGCGGTGTTCAGGTTTTTTAAATGCAAAATTGAAAGAAATACGTCAAGTTGATATTGACCAAATTTTGACCGTATCGCCCTTTAGTGGGCACTCTATTCCTTTCCTGTAGCTCTTGATCATGTTTAACTGACAGACGGATCGTGAACATATCATCAGCAGTATTCCACCACATCCCTAAAACCTTCTCAGTTGCCAGTTCAGAATCAATGTTTTTATCCAAGATTGTTGTTTGAGCCCCCCTAACACACGATTTGAATTGGATAGCCATCCACGAATGTTGAAACCAGCTTGCCCATGGATAAAATGAATCTGACGGATAAGTTCTTACGCCTCATCCTCTGTCTCTACGCTGCTCAACAGATCATCAACGTAATGATCTTTCACGATGACCTCTACTGCTCTGGGATATTGATGTTCGAATCGTTGTGCGTTAGTTTTCTTAACAAATTGCCAAATGTCATTCCTTGCACAACATAGACAGACAAACCTGATCCGAGAGTCCCCTTATACCACAAGAACAGGAACATTTCCCCAATGTCTGCAGATATCGCAACAAGGAATTCACGGAAGCGTTGAAGTACTGCTACCAACGATGTGACTTGATCTGAATCTTTCAATAGGAATGAATTCAGAGATGACCCTCCGTTACACTGCAGCTGCATCCCAAACGATTCGCAGCTTTCCCGGTTTGTTGACATTGACTACTGACACCCCGCGATCGAGGAACTTCCAGCTCCTCTTCCGTAAGCTCGCGGATATGTCCTTTCTCCAAGTAATCTGGTATTTTTCCCTGCATAGCTATTACAAATTCCGGTTCTCGATGCAAGCATTTCTTAAGACGTTGGAAGCGTTTAATTGCCATCGGTTGACTATGTGGTCTTTTACAGCAAAGTGTAGAGCTTCTCATTCAAAAATGTGGAAATTATGCTCAGTTCGTCCATCCATACGGTTTCCAGTAGAACATGGTCCATAAACCAGCCATTCTAATGGAGGTTTAGCCGCGACCGGTTGGTCTTCGCTTCCTTCTTTACAGTCCACAAAACGTGCCAAATGAACGTTGTCCATTCCGCACGTGGTCTAACATTTTTATAAGATAGCATAGGGAGACCAACAAGGTGGCAATAATGTTAAGCCAAATCATGCATTATTACGGACTGTGCTGGTAATTGCAAACTATTTACCGTATACATATTAGAATTGTGATTCCTGTTGTGTTGTTGTCCTTGCTTTCCAGATATTTCGATTGTGCACCTCACTGAGTCCTTTTCTTACCTATTTTGACCGCAAGTCCGACTTATTCAAAGCGAGTACGGCTCCCCGGAAACGTCCAGCTCTTCCCAAAGGCTATGTTCCATCAAAGAACATGTAGATCCCTCATCTATAAACGCATACGTCTTTACAGCTCTTTGTCGACTATATATGATGACCTCAACGTACTTTAGCAACACAGTTCCAATGCAACAATGGTGGGTATTACAATGTTGAGTGGTGTTTGACGCACCTGCTCCACGGGAACTTGAAGAGACGTTAGAGCTGGCATCGTTTCGATTAGGTCGGTATCGTATCTCGTCATGCAGCAGAGGGTGGTGGAGGAATGTGCAACCGTTTTTGTTACAAGGTTTATTCACTTCGCACGCACTGAAAATTTTCTTGAGGCATTTTCTGCATATTTTATTGTCCTTGATCAGTGTCCATCGAGCCTGCGTATGCATTTCCAGGAACGCGCTGCACTCAGTAATTGTAGTACATCTTCCTCCGCAAGCAAAACTTTATTTTCCTTCGCTGTTTGGTGTTGTTTCAGTGTGTGTATGCAGAAACGCTTTGACCTAATTGCGACACCTTTCTTGCTTTTGGAACCGGCTATCTACGGTAGGTTCAGTAACCTTGCTCAGTGCATCAACAAGGTTACCGATCCATGCACTGAAATCTTTCAAAGTAACAGCCTGCAGCGACTGATGATGTAGTGCCCAATTCATCTTAATGGTGGGTGGTAGGCTATCAGTTAGTTCATGTAGGAGTGCAATATTATAAAGGCATTCTTCCATTCGACATGCTTGGATTGTCACGCATAAGTTTTGCACGGTGACGCCAAAGTCGATTATGCTCTCCATCTTATCTGCCTTCAGTGCCGGCATCATGTGAATACGGTTGATCATGGTTTCAACGATGACTTCGGGGTTTCCAAACTAAGTTCTAAGACGGGAAAGTATCGTGGAAACATTCTCAGGATGAAGTAGCAGGTTTTTCAGTGCAGAAAGTGCTCGATCATGAAGACTTCTCCCCAATATATCTAGAAGTTCAACGTTACCGAAACCACACATTCTAGTAGTTTGCTTATAGGCTGCTATACAACCACGGCCAGTCTTCAGGATCACCTCCAAACCTGGGCAAATCTGCCAGGTGTGATCTGGATAGGGTCATTTCCGGTTGGTTCTGTGGTCAATATCTAGGTAACGGCGTTCCATCTAGAACTGTAGGTGTACGTGAATCCTTTCCCATTTCATCCGTATTCTTGAGCCATGCTAGTATTTTGTCTGTAGGATCTGGTCCAATTTCTTCGTTCTCCGTTTCACTTTCGCTCGCCTCCTCCAGAAGTTTCTTTTCCAGTTCCAACGGCTCGTGCAACTGCTTCCGTTCCAATAGCTACTTAGCTTCCAATGCTTGCAATTGGTGTTCTCGTAGCTTTGCCGAGCGAATTGAATGCTTTGACGTCTGGCTTTTGTAATCCGCTTTCGAATTAACATCGACAGACTGTTGCTCTCGTACAAATTTCGGTGTATAGAAGTACTTTGGTATCCAAGGGCTGTACTGGTCGCGAGAGTTTAAGAATAGTTTGTTGCTGTATTTGCTGTACCGGACGTTTATGTTGGAGTATTTCGGCTGCAAGAATCTGTTCCATCGCATTTAACTGTTCTGCGAGTGTGCGGTTCATGTTGAAAACATCATCATGAGTCCTAGAGGGTTTGAGCTGTTTAGTGGAATGCCTGTAACAAGGAATTAGAAGAAAAATTAGTATTCTCCATTTAATTCCAACCAGAGACCGAAATTTTCGCCTACTTGAGAAGAAAAACGTCCTTTTTCACCCGCTTGGAGAAGCAAATGAGAATGTGAGAAGCGAGAGACTTTTATACGCTCACAGCAGTTTTCGCGAGAAAAGCAACGGCGATTTAGAATTTTCGGAGTGGATGAGTAGCTGATAAATCGTTTCTTTTTCGGTGAATCATAGATGCCGATAATTATTTTTCACTTACTTTTTGACACCTGAAAATGCACCCGTCTTTATGCTTGTTTTATTCTGACATTATAATTTATAATGATGGTCCATGGTGGTACCAGTGTGCACCAACTTGGCCTTATTTTCGGGTTTTGCTCCTCGTTTGCGATCTTAGCATGTTTTCAGTGAAAATGTGCACATGAGAACAAATGTTCGTTGAGTTGTGGAGAGAGATATTTTCGCATATGCAAGCGAGAGGATAATGAATTATCGGTGAAAAAGGAGAGATGAAAATGTGAACGGTTCGCTACCATCGAAAACCTGTTTGAGAGAGAGCATGGTTTTCACCCAGCTGAGCGATAATTTCGATCTCTGATTCTAACTACCTTTGCTTAATCTTCGACAGATACGTAGTATTGTGTCTACACGTGCAGATTTCTTCAGTGTCTCGTACTAATAACTCGACTAATTAGTACGAGACACTGAAGAAGTCTGCACATTGTAGACGAAATACGAGTATCTGTCGAAGATAAGCAAAGGTAATTGGAATTTAATGGAGAATACTACTTTTTCTTCTAATTTCTAATCATCATGAGTTGAAAATTTTATGCAGTGGATAGGCTGCTGACGTAGAGATTCACCTAGTGGCTGCTGCAATTGTTGCTCTTGTTCGTGACGACTCCCGACTTCCACCACCATATTTCTTGCAATTCCAATCTTCATGCTCAATACCATCAGTTACGTTCACGCATTCATGATGGTACCAAACATCGCGTTCATCACACTGTACCATACGAGTGTAATCCAACTTGTGACACTCGCCGCAGCCAGTTTTGGCCTCCAACTGGGTATCATTATCCGGAGTCTTTTTTCCTCCAACTGCCCCCTTTTTCGATAACATAGTACCGGACAGCGTAAACGGAAATTATAATTTGGTATCGAAAATGATAACAACGAACGAACTAATGTAACCAATCTTAGTTTTCCTTTCAAAAAGTAATGAGTAAATCATCTTATTTAAATTACTATGCAAGCATATAACATAACGAGATGCAACAGCAACATACGGAAAAATGCGAGCAGAATCGAAGCATATGATAGAAATTTACTTATATACATTTATTTGTTCAACATCACATTGAGGGTAAGACATAATCAACAATAGTACGCCACAATACTCGGTTTGCGGCTGCCGCTCTCCAACCTCGGTCACGCCCATCGTGCTCTCTGCGCTCCACGCCTTCTTGTGCCCACCGGATCAGTAGTGAACACCAACTTTGTAGGGTTGTTGTCCGGCGTTCTTGAAACATGCCCTGCCCACCGTATCCTTCCGGCTTTGGCCACCTTCTGGATGCTGGGTTCGCCGTAGAGTACAGCGAGCTCGTGGCTCATCCTGCACACCGAAGATCGTCCTTAGCACGCGTCGCTCGAAAACTCCGAGTGCTTGCAAGTCCTCCTCGAGCATGGTCCATGTCTCGTGTCCGTAGAGGACCACCGGTCTTATTAGCGTTTTGTACAGGCTGCATTTGGTGGGGGGTGAATCTTTTAGACCGCAGTTTCTTCTGGAGCCCGTAGTAGGCATCGACTTCCAATGATGATGCACCTTCGAATTGCACGACTCGTATTGTTATCAGCCGTCAGTAAGGATCCGAGGTAGCCGAATTCCTCCACCATCCCCGTCCATTTGCGTAACTACTGGGGTGCCTAGGGGGCCAGGCCCTCCAGAATTCTGTAGCCCCCAGGATTTTTTCCTCAATATATTTCTTATTGGAAATGAAACTTTTCATAATCTCTACGGAATTGTAGGGATTTTTTTTCCAGAGTAAATTGTTTCTGTACTTCGCTCCCTTCCGAAATATTATGAACGAGTAACATACCCTCTTCGCCACACTTACTCCACTGTACCCAACAAACATCGGTGTTGACTATTGTTCAAACAGTTTGGAGAAGCTATTCAGCTATTCTAGAAGAAACAGCTGAATAGCTTCTCCAAATTTGCTTGAACAAGCTCTAATTCAACACCGATGTTTGTTGGGTACCTTATAGGATGAAAAAGTGGTACATTTATCAAGAAATCCACTTCGCTCGAGAGTTTCTGTCTAATAAAATGTTTTCAAATTGGAAATATCTTCCCAACAGCAGGGGATCTCAGTTGTGATGTAACATGAGACCATGTCCCATTAAATTAATTATGCTAAAAATTGTATTTGTTTGCATGTTAGGAGTTAGGATTAGGAATTATATTGTTTATAAAAATTCACCCATTCACGCGCCGTCCGCTACCAAACTGCTCGACTGCACTCGAGCACCCTCTCCCACCCATTCTCATGGGTTGGTCACCGTGGGTAAGAGGAAATGCTCTCGGCCGATAGCGAGAGAGCGAGCGGATAAATAGGCCGCCTGCCCCATGGTAAGGGGTCTTTAGTCTATGAGAAATAAAAGTGTTCGGACGCGCGGAAACAAAAAACTAGTCGAGTGAAAAATTAATAGATTGGCTTTGCAAGTAAAGTGTGGCCAGTGGAAGAGGCTAATCGACTAGCCGGCCAAAAGTAAAATCCGGGTTCGGAAGTGCGAGAATCTAAGTTCAGGGACCATCATCCCGAATCCCTCACGCGGTGCCAGTGTTGGTTGCCATCGAACCGGTCCCCAATCCCTCCGATAGTGTGTCTCGACCGCGTGGGATTGGTGGTACGCGCGTGTCCGACGGTCGTGTGGTAGCCGAAGGTGTGAAGTTGTGCCTCCTTCGTGCTCCTAGCGTGTGGCCGTGGATCCCGGTCCTGAACCGGCCGCCAGAACGGCCCTGCTAGTGCCTGCGAAATTCGAAATCGAACTCCGAAAAGCGTGCCCCGACCAAAAAACCTATTCCGCGTGTGACGGAGTTGAAATCACGAAGGAAGACTAACCCTCCGTACTATCCTCATCCCCGGCGACGACGCTGCATCCAGTTAGTGACGGCGCGGGCCAACGTAACTCTCGAGACGACAGAGCAGGCAGCCCCTGTGGGTCTTCTAAGGTAAGTTGTATTACCCTCTTTGTTATAGTGAACAGAAATTTTTGCTAGAACCAAACATATGAAGAGAAAGTATCGATAGGTCCGATAGAGCTCGGCAGGTTATGAAATTTAATCGAATAGTAGTTTGAAATTGTACGTATGGCTTTTGTCAAGCAGTATTTCGAAGCAAACGCACACACTTTTACCACACATCCCCATGCAGGATAGGTCATGGATCCGTCACCTTGACTGGCAAAAATGTATGCGCTTTATTATGTTCAAATACCGCCAAAGACACAGAATGGTTCTAGCGATGAAAAATCTCTGATTTTACATTCCCTTAAGACCACATGTGAGGGAAATCATTTTCCAATTAGAGGTTTTAAATCCAAAACTTCTCATTTTTACCAGTAGTGTTTTTTCTCGGCGTTGTTTACTTAACAACCTCGGAGAGAAACCCGGTAAGGTGTCGTATGCTGATCCTCTTAACAGCATGTTTCGACGGAAACCCCATCATTGAATAAATACACTACTAATCATGTTTTTTTTTATTGCTTTTGGTTCGAAACAGGACCACCTTAGCGTGTGAATGAAAACACTAGAAGAAGGGCCTTGTGATAAGAATCAACTTTGTTGAAAACAATTTTGCTTCAAAACTGCAAACTTAGGCTGAAAATGTATCTTTCCAGCTAAATTCGCATTCTGGACCACTGTGCTGTGGTTTATGTTCCGAACAGAAGAAAAAAAAGAATCGTATATTGAATCAAATGTATTTATGAAAAATGTAGATACACTAACACAAATTATAATGTTTACATCGATGCATCAAAATGTCCTCCTCTGGCTACTACACACGCCTTCATTCACTTAGAGAAAGCGTCGACAAAAGACGTTAGCTCCACCATAGGTTTAGCATCCAAGGCTTTGTTTAGACTGGCTATTAAATGAGCCAACGGTTTGTGTGGCTTAGAACAGGCTCTAGAGAATACCATATGATTCAAGTCATGAGACTTGGAACGTCCATTTGTTCTTACCAAAATGTGTACGTTTCCATGGAACTACCGTTTCCGTTAGATCCTTTTGGTAGACTGTTTAGTTAATTTTGTATTAACTTCTGTATAATTTGTGACATTGAGGGCGGCTTGTTGGGACTTCCCTAACCTTTTGTCTTACCGGAGGACCATCGAAGCACTGTTTAGAGTCCCACGCAGGCACAAGGACGATGAGCAGCCGATCCTAACATGAAGAAAAGACGCTGTTTTGAGCCGCCCCTATCATGGAAAATAGACGCTCAGATAAACTACACCCTTTGAAGAGGGCAGCCTGCCTTCCCTGTTAGCTTATGACCAAGGTTCGACCGAGGTTGTTTACGCGATCTTTCCTATGGTTACTAATACCCCAGTCGGCACCACGAGGAGGTGGCGACAGGAATAACTGGACAAGAGGCTAAGGATCGCAGTAAGATCTATTTTATACCTGCAAGTACGCGAAATACCTATGGTACGCATTGTCCAGTCATTTATCAACCGATTTCTTTGAACGGAAGGTACTGCGTACGATCTACGGTGGAGTGCTGATGGAAGACTGAACGTGGAGGAGGCGAATGAACCACAAATTGCATCAGTTACGCCTTAGCTCTATATAATTCTGAATTCTAATAATTCAATTCTATTAATATTAAAACCTCTAAACTTATATCTATAAAATGTCGAGTCTGTTAAGTTGAAACATAATATTTTAAACGCTTTTCTATGTACTTATTTTTATTTTATTTTATTGTATTCAAGAAGGTATTACAATAATTAGTTTTATTTAAACGCTCATTTTAGAATTCACGATATCATTTTATCTTGTACGACCAATGTAGTGGAGTATAGACTACCCAGATTTATTAAAAGTTTCGAAGCTAACGAATGTCCACAAGCAAAATATGGAGATAGAAGTTTATTCATAAACGATAATATTTTCGAAAATGTTGTTTTAGAACTAAGGTACCTGATTATAGTAAAACCCTGAAATCATAACATTTGTTAGGGTTGAGTTCAGTACCACTAGTAGACTACATAATGAGCCTGCATGTCAAATTTAATCATAATTCATTTCGCTTTTATTATTACAGTTGTCCTGCATTTATTCTTAAGATTTATAAAAAGAATTTTATTTTCAATCAAAAGGTTCTATTTTTGGCTGAATAGTTCCTATTATACAGTGGTGGTGAAAATATTAAATACATCTACACTTTTTCATATAAAGTAGTCAAATTTGACATTCTCTATGTCAGCACTCAAAGGATAGATTGAGCTGAAATTTTAACTATAGCTAGACAATAGAAGTAATCTGAATTTCAAACTGTGCTTCAAGGATTTCAAAATTACGTCAGATCCACCATCTCAGAAAATAAAAAAAAATAAAAATTATTTTCTTTTACAAAATAGTTTATTTCATAAGAATGAACTATTTTGCCGAAGAATTCATGTTTGTCGAACTTTTCAAATTTAAATTATTTAAAAGCTAAATTTTTGCCAAACCTTCTAACACAATCTGATGCCATTTTGAAGACTGTACTTGAAAATTTAAAAATTCAAAACGGTGCATTTGTTATTTTTGCCTATACTGTAGCTGTTCACATTCTTTTGCCATAGCCTCAAAAACTTTTGAAAAATTTCCATGGATTTTCGATACCCCGGAATACTATTAATGTCAATCAAATTTCTGTGATACAACTTTTAAATTTTCATTGTGTTTTTCATAGAATTCCACTTTAAAACAACCTTGGTTGATGATTTGCGCACAGAACATTCTAAAAGTTATTCAATAAGAAACTTAAATCGAATTCCATTGAATGGTTGAACAATATCCACATTGTGGCAACTGAAAAAAATCTCGTAGTTTTGAAATTACCGTTTTTACCCTTCTTACATCAATAGAAGGGTATTAAGACCGCTTGAAAACTCGACTTTTTATCCGAGGCCCACAGGGCCGAGTGTCATATACCATTCGACTCAGCTCGACGAACTGAGCACATGTCTGTGTGTATGTGTGTGTGTGTGTGTGTGTGTGTGTGTGTGTGTGTGTGTGTGTGTGTGTGTGTGTGTGTGTGTGTGTGTGTGTGTGTGTGTGTGTGTGTGTGTGTGTGTGTGTGTGTGTGTGTGTGTGTGTGCGTTACAAATAATGTCACATCGGTTTCTCAGCCATCTGTGAACCGATTTCAGTTCTGTTTACGGTTAATGGAAGCTACAACATTCCCATAGAACGCTATTGATTTTTTTTTCATTCGGACATTTCGTTACGAAGATATGAACGAAACAGTACTTGAAGGCCTATTATAATAGTAATCAAACAGTTTAGTCTCCGATTACATACTGAGCTATTTGTGTACCGATTTTAGTTTCAAAGCTAGCAAATCAAAGCTATGATATCTCCAAATAACTGGTCAAAATTTCATTATGATTGGATAATTCTTCATGGAGATATGACCAAAACAATACCTGAGAGCACATAATTGTGAGATGACAATATACTCGTTGCACTGCAAAACCGAACAAGACCAATCACACCAATCGATGCCGCTTGCATTCTATTGTGTCGTATCTGGAGCGTTGTATAGCACATACAGCGGACTAGCCACACTATGCTACTGTATAGAATTAGAGCAGCATCGATTGGCTCGAGCGGCTGGTTTTCAACTGCAACGAGTATATTCGAAAATTACACAAAGTCTCCATCTATGACTACACAATTTTCAACGAACATGTACTTATTAAGCATCTTGAATTCATATTGATAAACAAAATTGATGCTTAGGATTGTCTAATAACTCATTCTGTGGACTAAATATACGAAATATACGAAATTTCTAATATATGTGTAATATCTTCTTTTATATAATAGGTCGTGAAATACTTTAAATCTCAATATTTTAATCACTTCCATAACCAATATGTTCAGGATTGACAAATAGTTCATTTTATAAACTAAATGTATGACATGTTATCGAATCTTGGAATTTCTGATGAAAATATGTATCCAGTACCATATTGGCCACATTTGAGTTCGTATTTCTGGTGAAGTGTAAGAAGGGTTCAGTCTCACCATCGGTGGATTAATGCGGTTTTTTTTTATTCAGTTTAATTAGAGAAGTATAATTGCTAAGTAAAGACGTGATTGCATTTTATTTTTATGTAACAATTGATTTACAGAATTCCGTACTATCTGAACGAATGAACAAGAGAAAATATGAAAAATTAAGAGATAGGGAGGTATATCCAAATACTTCAGATATTTTTTTCAAGAAAACATAGTCGTGGAGCAGGTTTCAGGTTTTTCCATTATTTTTTAGTTCATTTTGATAGTTATTTTAAAAAAATATTGAAACCCCTGACCACGGTTTATTAGGGACACCATGCCCTAAGTTTATTAAGAGTTTTCTACAAGGAGCAACTTAAAGCTAATAGCTGCATATCAAAACGCTTAATTTTTCTTCTTAACTTTTCGCTAAACTTCTCAGCCATTAGACGCATAAACACATGACTGAGAAGTACCATGACGCAGAACCAATTTTCAAATCTGGTAAATTTAAGTATTAAGAACGGAGTTGTGAAGGAATCAGTATCAACCGACAAGATTTGAAGATTTAAAACGCGTTATCCAAACAAATCTAAATTTTAATATAAATTTAAAATGTTCATTGACTCAATACCGTTCTTTGATGTTTTATGATTTGTAGTTGAATCTTGACTCTATATAGATTCAGGACTAGTTGAGACGTTGAGTTGAGACGCCTCGGATGAGTTGAGACGCCTCAAGAGAATCGAGTAAGGTGACTACAGTAACCTCGTGTGAGTCCATTCTCCATTTGATCCAGACGGAATTATATGAGGTATATATTCCCCCACTAGATTCTCTGAAGGCATCTCGACTCACCGAGGTGCAGAATAGACCTAATTATTCGATTAAACCTGTCTTAATTTATCAATTAAAATAACATGTTCCCCACAATTACGCTACTTTCGTCGCTCTTTTCAATATTCTTATAAACGAAAAAAATCCTTCGCGCAGGCCCCTCCAGGCCCCCTCCAGACTAATTATCTCAGCTCCGCCAATGTCCCCGTTCAGGTATCACCGTCTACCGTGATATTACTTCCTAGGCGGATCCGGTCGTGTTCGGTTCTGCCTACCATCATGTACTTTGTTTTCGACGCATTCACCACCAGTCCGACCTTTGCTGCTTCGCGTTTCAGGCGGGTTCCAAATGTTCTTGCGATAATGTCCATGTCGTCCGCAAAGCACACACATTGACCATATTTCGTGAAAATCGTACCCCGGCTGTTGAGCCCAGCTCGTCGCATTACACCTTCCAGAGCGATGTTGAATAGTAGGCATGCGAGTCCGTCACCTTATCGCAGTCCCCGATGAGATTCGAATGAACTGGATAGTTCACCCGAAACCATTACGCAGTTTTGCACACCGTCCATCGTTGCTTTGATGAGTCTGGTCAGCTTCCCAGGAAAGCCGTTTTCGTCCATAATTTTCCATAGCTATGTGCGGTCGATACTGTCGTATGCCGCCTTGATGTCGATGAACAGGTGATGCGTTGGCACCTGGTATTTACGGCATTTCTGGAGGATTTGCCTTACGGTGAAGATCTGGTCCGTTGTCAATCGGCCGTCAAAGAAGCCGGTTTAATAACTTCCCACGAACTCATTCAGTTTAGGTGATAGACGACGGAATATGATCTGCGATAGCACTTTGTAGGTGACATTCAGAATTGTGATCGCTCTGAAGTTCTCACATTCCAAATGATCGCCTTTTTTATGTATGGGGCAAATATCCCCTTCTTTCCACTCCTCCGGTAGCTGTTCGGTTTCCCAGATCCTGGCTATCATCCGTTGCAAGCAGGTGGCCAACTTTTCTGGGCCGATCTTGATGAGTTCAGCTGCGATACCATCTTTACCAGCTGCTTTGTTGGTTTTAATTTGCGGATGGCATCCTTAACTTCCCTTAGAGTGGGAGTTGGATCATTTCCTTCTTCTGCTGCACTGACGTAGTCGTTTCCTCCGTTGCCTTGGTTTCCCATGCCTACATTCTCCACGCCATTCAGGTGCTCATCGAAGTGCTGCTTCCACCTTTCGATCACCTCACGTCCGTCCGTCAGGAGACTCCCATCCTATCCCTGCAGATTTCGGCTCGCGGCACGAAGCCGTTGCGGGATGCGTTGAGCTTCTGGTAGAACTTCCGTGTTTCTTGAGAACGGCACACCAGTTTCATTTCCTCGCACTCCGCTTCTCCCAGGCGGCGTTTTTTCTCCCGAAAGACGCGGGTCTGCTGTTTCCGCTTTTGCTTATAACGTTCCACCTTGCGTTCCACGTTCTGCCAGGTTCCTTGCTGCAGCATTACACGCTGCATCCTTCTCCTCCAGAATCGCTCTGCACAAATTTACTTCAGTTATTCATTTGATGTTTGCGTTATTTTGCCCAAACATTTAAAAACGGAAAATCCTTCAGCAAATGGTGCAGATCGGAGCATATAAGTACAAAGTAGCTTGTAGGGCAGTCTAGACTATCATAGAGACGACCTGATTTTTGTTGCATTTATTGAAACTGTAAATTCTCGTAGCCTGTATCTATATTCGTACAAAGCAATACAAAAGAAAGATGAATCGATAAACGTATTTGATCTACTAGATATCCGGAACAGAAAACAATGGACTGTGCGTAAACTACAGATGACTTAAGGGTCACCCACAATAGATACGTTAGCGTTCCATTGCCGTAAATTTGACGGAAAACCTATGGGAAAACAACAAAATTCAAGCAAACGCATCCGCAACGTTGCAATTGTGGGCCAGCCATTAGTAGTGCCGTGTCTATTTCGACAGCAACTGAGAGCCTCCTCTATTGGAGAATCAACTTTTTATGCAGTTTTATTCTACAAACAAGTACATAAACAAGCACGCAGTGACTGTTTCTTTTATATAAAGGGTGTTCACGGAATAACTGCATCACTTAGAACTACTCGCGGAAAATAAGTGCGTTTGAAAATAGTTATTGCTAGGTGTGTATATAAGCCATGATCTTTGAGCGATATTAGACGTTCTTGATTGCATTGTCACTGCAACGGAAATTTTCATATTTTGAGGAAAAAATATGCCTTCGTTCGTGACATAAACTTTTAATAACAAACATGTATCAATCTACACTTTCATTTTTTTCTTCAACATCGCCGTTTGCTTGGTTCATCAGATAGCTGCCATAATACCGTGCCGTCAGCTCTCGCCAAAACTGGATTCGCTCGAAAAATGGATTTTCCACCATTTTCAGTTCATCGTTCAACTCCGTAGCGTTCAGCACAAACTGGGAGTCATTTACCGGCCTAACTGGCTCCCAATGAAAATCAACTCCCCCCTCCGTCGGTGTAGGATTTCCATATTTAGCGAAGTTAGTCCACAGTTTGCACATGGTGGTTCGGAATTCATCCTCGCGCGATCCCAGCTCAACGTCAGTTCCCATCATCGTTGAACTGAACAAGTACAGTAATTCATCCGCATGACAAACTCCCTGAAGATGTTCCGGAACGAAAAACATTTTCCTGTACTTGTTCAGTTCACCCTCGAACGAATCAAGATAGAAGTACTGTGGAGTCCTGAAAAATTCAAAAATATTTGTTTAAACTATTTACCCTAGTCATACATCCAAAGATAATCTTACTGGTTCTGATAGCGAGCATGGAGCTCACTGGCAACATACGCAGCCATAACAAACATATTATCCGACATGATGTCAACCAATGTTGACAGACGTTCAGCAGTTATTGCTTCATCACCGAAAAAGAATTGTTTAATTTCCTCGGCAGCTTTCATCAACCGATCCCCTGATAGGGGCAACTCCTGTGGCACCAATTTAGTCAGATTTGATCCGTACTGTTCGATGTCTTTAAGTAAATCGCCCGCTATAATCAGACCTTCATCTCGGGTGATGCCAATGATGAGCGGAATACTGGTCATGTTGGGTTTCATCATTAAACTGATGAAATTCTCCGTCAAAAACGGTTCCTCCGAATTCTCCGTCTCGACAACCGGAGTAAACGCAAAGAACTTATTTGTACGTTTCTCATCTTCTCCAAGGATTGCCGGGGAATGCAGGATAAGGTCCTTGGCTGAAGCTTCCATAAGAGCCCCTGTAGAAAATCAATTGATTAATGTGATGATGAAACACAAACCAGTTCAAAAAAACTTACGGAAAACGTCCTCATCATTCATCGACTCAGCACCAACAAGTTCAGCAAGATGGCGTGCTTTTCCTTCCGGATCACATTGCAAGACCCACGGGTTATAAGAAACACCAGACATGCAAATAGCCTTGTGGAAATAGTTACGTGAGCTCTCCGCGATGTAATTCAAATGCACTGACGCTCCTCCTGCACTTTCTCCAAATAACGTAACATTGCTCGGATCACCGCCAAACTTGGCAATGTTTTCTTGAACCCACTGCAGTGCCAAACGCTGGTCCTTCAATCCCATATTACCGTAGATCCCAACAGATGGTAGACACAAAAATCCCAGTGGACCTAACCTGTAATTGAATGTTACTACGACAACTCCTTGCTGAACTAAATAATCTGGTCCATAAACGGCAGCATCTCCACTTCCCAGATTAAATCCACCGCCATGAATCCAGACCATAACCGGCAAAGCAGACTCATCGTGATCTTTTGGAAACTTTGGAGTGTACACATTCAAGAACAAACAATCCTCCGAAGCAGATTCACCCGCCTCCGATGGATAGTAAACCAAACTGAGACAATTGTTGCCCTCATTTTGACAATCCAGCACTTCATCGTCAAATTGATCTACTGGCACTGGTGGTTTGAACCTCAACTCTCCCACCGGTGGCTTAGCGTACGGAATGCCACTGAATCGGAAATAATCCTCCCCATTGGGCAGTATTTCCTTCACTCCCCGAATCTTCCCTGGGCTGATCTGCACTATTACATCATCATCGCCTCCATTTTCCTGACTAATGGTGGGCGTTGGTTCTTCATTGGTTTCTACTACAGCAAACGCAACAGCATCTGGCAGTATTTCCACTGGTGCAAAACCGGCATCCTCTGGCTGATGTTCCACCTAAGGGGCAATCAAATCAATGTATCGGCGATTGGCATTTCAAATAAAATAAAGCAACTCAACTATCTCCACTTTGACTGGGTGTGCGCCATTTTTAACGACCACCGGAGGGACGTACAGCTTACGAATTACCATCTTTCCACGGGAGATGTTCGCCAACGAATAAACAAACCCAAATATTTTACAACTTCTCCATACCAAGGTGAAAAGATAGCCGAGAGCTGATAAAACGCGCAGCGCTGTCTTCATCAAACAATACATACCTTGATAAGAATTTTGTAATCATAATCTAGAGATAAAAGTTCCACTGCTCGACTGCATCTTACGGGAGTGTTGATAAAATGATGATGTAATTAGGTTCCCGAAAATTTTATCTTAATCCATAGAATTAGGGAACATTTTGCCATGCGAAATTTCTATCAGATCTGATCTAATCCTAGTATTTGAATTTCACTACGAAGTTTAACACATCTAAATATTCTATTAATCTGATTTTGGGCGGCTGCCTTTACTATAAAAATTTATCGCATTGCGAGAAATTTTGTCCATTCAGAAATTACCACGTACTGTTTGTATTGAATGTTTATCTTTTGTGATAAATGTATAGCGAATCAAAGTTTTTCACGTTTTGCATGCTTTACATAATCCTTTGGTACATCTAAGAGCATCTTCAGCGGTGGTCTATTTTAAGATCAACTTTATAACTGATTTGCATCAGCGAAACTTAAATAGGACTAGCTAAAATAGACCAACTTTGCGTTCCCCGCACCGGTGTTGTATTTCTTGTTGTTAAACCCGCCGACACCTGTAATCCTGTCGATCATTCAACATCAGAGGTCAGAAGTTTTTTTTTTTTTGGAGATCGCAAAATTTTCACAAACATTTTGCCATTGACTGGCTTGATCACAAAAAATTAATGCCAGTAGTTCGTCGTTAGCTGACGACAAGGAATACTTGATCTTTCGTTTGACTAAAGGTGAGTGTGCGATTACCTGCATATCATTAAAACGATATTAGATAATGCTGATTTGTAGTTTGGCAGCGGATAAACAAGAGCCGAAACAAAGAGGGTCACATCCTGGATGACGTCCCAACGTCGACCATGATTTCCGTTCCGGTCATCCGAAGCTGTTCCAGGACTACTTTAGCGACACGCAATCCTACAACGAGAAGCACTTTCTGCGTTTCCGCATGCCAAGGGAGGTGTTCCTGTACATGATGCGACAACTACAGTCAACTAGAGGCTTCTCCCAAATTTATCTGTATGAGCTATTTGTAAGTGCTTATTATGACCAATCTATCAATAAACAGATTGTTTACTTTAAAGACTTCATTACTTTTCATTTCCGAGCAATAGAAATACTATTCGAAATCTCGGAACCTCCGCATTTCGATCTCGTCAGCATTTTCTGGAAAATGCAGTGGCTGTAAAAAAACTAAGACAAGCATGCGTTATGTAGGATTGAAACGAAAAGGCAATTCACTACCACGGGGAGCAACTAGAGGTAATAACACGCAGCAAACACGGTTACTTTTTGGTTTACAAATATACTACATTTATTCTGATACCTTTACCTTAATTCAATAAAATGGAGTCATTGTTTAGTAAAAGCTGCTGAAATTTTACTCAATAATTGGTATTATCAAGTTGCGGGTAGTGTTTTGGTACGGGTTTTTCTTTTTCAAAACATATACCAGTTTTTAAATGATGCAAAATAGATCCAGTATAAAACAAAATTTACAACACCGGTGCAGCGATGTTTTAGCGTTTGTCAAAAAAAATCCAATCCACCATTTGGATCGCCGTTGAAGATGCCCTAACAAGTATAAATTCTGCGCCTCACATGCAATAAAAATTGTTCATACAAGTTGCAGAAGAGTTCTGTTTTCAGTAAAATCTGTCCACATTAAATTTCGAACACTTTTCTTTCAGTGCAGATTTTGAATTACTTCATGACTCGCTGAAACGTTTCACTTAGATGACACCTTAAACTATTCACTTTATTTCGTAGTACAACATGTTTACATTTTTGTTACATTCAGTAAAATGGCGTCGAATCGAGTGGAAGTGCGCAAACGCATTTTGTGCAAATCCGAATTTATCGGTCGCGATCTGGCCAAGAAACTAAAACTGCCGAAAAGTACCGTGATTTGTGTTTGCAAAACATTTGATCAGCGCTTTACTGTAGAGCGGAAGGTTAGAAGTGGATCGAAAAGTATTCACCCGACAAATGGACAAGATGGTGGTAGCTATTGTTGAGAAAAATCCCAAAATGCGAAATGTGGCTCGCATAGTTAGGAAGTCGAAATCACACGTAAAGAAAGAGAAACAGAGGCAATGACTGAAGGCGTATAAAGTAAAAAAGTATCCCAACCGCGATGACAGGCAAAATTCCACTGCAAAAAGTCGTGCTTAGAAGCTTTGTAATTGTATGCAAACATTTTCTTGTATCATAATGGACGTACATACATGTTTCGTACATATGACTCGAAAACTTTAAACAGCTTCCGGGTCTGGCTTTTTATACCGCAATGCAAAGGAACGTCGTTGCCAAGCATTTCGGGACAAAGAAGATGTCGAAATTTTCGAAGAATATGATTTGATTTGATTTGAATTGGCAGGCCATATGTAGTTGTGGTCGAAAATCTAAAAGTCTCGTCTCTACCGGTACTATCAATAAGGATGTGTACGAGAAGAGTATGAGTATGTAAAAAAAGAACCGGAGAACGCGAGATTTGCCATACTCATTCCCAAGTAAGTCGTAACGGGAAATTTTCTAAAAAAAGTAATGTTCACGTTATTCTATTTTAGGCAAAAGTTGGTTACAGTACTACCTGAATCGACATCCCACTATCAACAAGAAATTCATAACGAGACTTCCGGAGGCTGTTGCAAAAGTGACCAAGGATCAAATTATTGAATGGTTTCCGGAAGAGTAAGAAAATCTCAATGATGTTGATAGTTCTCGATGGTCTCAATCTTCAATAATCCACAACGTGTTCTTAATTTTGATGAATCTGGCTTCCATCTTGTACTCAGCAAAGGTTTAAAGCTCTGTGTGACGCTCAAACAGAGAGCTTTAATCCTTGCTGAGTTTGTAATCAGTAATATATACTTCGTGAACAACAATCGTGATAAAGAGAATTTCACAGACTCGGCTGGGTAGGGTCAGTGGTTACCCGTTCTGCTTACTGAGCAGATGGCCGGGAGTTCAATCCCAGGCCCGTCCCCTTCCTTGCCATTTGTCACTTGCCTCTTTCTATCACCATTAGATTTAAAATAAAAAGCAGTCTTCTGCGCTCTCTTCATTGATCGCTTCACTTACCACAGTGCATCCATGATCTAAAAAATAAAACCTGCCTCACTAACACAACTATCCTTCCCTTGGCAATTGTAGAGATGCCGTGGTGCTCACGGTCTCTAAAGCAACGATTGTCAAACTAATCATCCTTCTTCCCATCTCCCCAAAAACCGTGAGGACGTGGCTGGCGCCGGTACTGATCTATAAATAGAATTAGTGAACTTGTACATTGAAGATTTTTGAGTGGAAATAGAAATTATATAGGGTAACGGGATGTAATATTCGCCAAGCTCCTTGATTCGGCCTATGTACCAAATGTGTCATTATTTCGGTGATAATCAACAAAGTCATGTTGCAATCAGGATGACGGATCTATTTCAAAGCAATTGAGACATTTTTAATCAATTTATAGTTGTTCACTTCTGCGTAATTTTCGATTTCCTTAAATTTTCAGGCACCATAACTTTACTGGTTAAGCTGAACATATTATCTACACGCTCTTCGAAGGATCTAAATTTGCCGAAATTGAACCTATAAACCGAATAATGCAGCCAAGATGTACAGAAAATAGTCACACGTTATAGGAGGGAGGAAGCACTTTATGGTGCTTTGGGAGGAGGAGTAGGCTTTTTTTTCAAATTTCTGATTTCGGAATTGATCCTGCCCTATCGAGAAGAGCTGTTACTGAATCCGTGATTATTTATTTGTGAGAAATGCTGTGATGAATAAGCTTGAATTCACAACTTATGATGTATACATCCAAAGTCATGATCCCTCTGATATGTGCCAAACTTCCAACTCCAGGCCATGCAAACACACTCCAGACCATGGTATTCCCACCTCCATGCTTCATTGTCTTATGGATGAATCAATCCTTGTGTG
>JASCZW010014209.1:0-23507 GCA_034211315.2 Aedes japonicus | reverse complement strand
GCCATCAAATTTTCAGCGATTGAGAAATAACCATTAAACTTCATTTTACCATTTTACTCGTATTTTATTTACAAGTCCATACGCATAATGCCGCACCTTGGCCTTAACCCCGGCCATAAGATTCTGCACAACCTGTGAATCAACCGTTTTTGCATGTAAACCTATACTTTGCTTCAGTTCCTCGACTGTCTTCACTACCTTAGCGTTCGTTTAAGAAGGTGCTGCTTCATAATCGCCCAGTACTTCTCGATGGGGCGGAGCTCCGGAGTGTTGGGAGGGTTGAACATTTTCGGCACGAAATTGACCTTATTGTCCGCATACCACTTCAGCACGTCGCTCGGAGTAGTGGCATGAGGCCAAATCCGGCCAGAAAGATTGTTGGCACGTTCTGGGCCTTCAGGAGAGGAAGCAGCCGCTTCTGGAGGCACTCTTTTATGTACACCTGTCCGTTCATCGTGTCCTGGGTCACGAAAGGTGCACTCGCTTCCGGCACGTGCGGATGGCTTGCCAAACCAGGAATTTCTTCTGCAAATTTGGACATCTTCTGAGTGCGGACATGCTCCGGAACGCTGAACTTATCCTTGGCCGTGAAAAACAGGTTGCCGGGGATCTGTTTGAAGTCCGGCCTTCACATATGTTTCGTCGTCCCCGTGATGCAGCATTCAACTCTCGTAAGCATGTTGAGGTACAACTTCCTGGTACGGGTTTTGGCGGACTTGTTCTGCTTCTCGTCGCGATTAAGGGCCTTTTGTACACTTGAACGTTCGAAGCCCAGCCTGAGTTTTGGCCTTCTGGACAAAACTTCGGCTTAAGTGCAGCTTCTTAGCACACATCCCGAACGGAGGCGTTCGGATTTCGGTTGAAGGCCCCAACTACGCGGTTGTGATTTTTGGTGTTGTACGGAATACTTTTTCCTTCACTTCCTGGGCTGCCGATCAGTGGTCAACCGTTCCTCGAACCGCTTAATCACTCGCGACACCGTGGAATTCGCGATTCCCAACGTTATAGCGATGGAACGATGCGAGAGATCCTTGTTCTCGTGATGAATGCGCAAGATTTTATCACGCACGAGCTGTTCTTTCGACTCCATTTCGCGAGTTTTGATCACAGGACTTTAAAACTTACAGGATGTAAATGATGCACTATGAACTAAATCCACTCAATTTTCATTAAATTCTACCCAACGGTTAAAAAGTTAGAGCAATTTCATAGTGTGGCAATTTCATCGTGGACACCCTTTAAATCTGGTTTGCAATCGCAACATGGGGAAAATGGTGCAAAATGGGACATTTACTGTAGTCAACCCTAAATGAGACCAACACCATTCGATTTCCCGCATTTTTTCCCATTAGAAAAGCTATTTTCCAGGACTCCTACCCTGCGCCGTCTAAGTTAATAGGATTTTGGTTCCATTTTTGCCCACTGTGCAATGTATCATATCAAATTTGTCTAGTCAACCCTGTGAAAACTTATTTCGGCAACTACGCTCGATGGGAACAGTTACTAACCAGACAATAGTTAACTTCTCTATACGAGAATTAACTGATAAATTGAAATGAATTCATATAAAAACGTGTATCATAAGGAAACAAAAAGAAAAGATCAGCTTTCCAATTATGAACCATTACAGGGATAAACCAAAGACGTCACAAACTTTACCATCAGACGAAGAATTCATAATAACCGTAGAAAAAGCACATTGCACAGCTCACGAAGAATTGTTGCGTGTTGGATTGGTGAATGCCGATTTGACGGAAGCTATTTCTTACAAATTGGATCTACCAATGAAAGTAAAATTTGTGAATCCTGATCCATATTTGGACGAAGATTTCCTACGGTCAGAAACAGAACTACCGAAAGAACCTGAAATTATCAAAGTTGAAACTATTGAATCGGAAAGCAACGGATCAGAAGAACCTATATTTGAAGATGTTAAACTATTTCCAAACTGCAGTAGCAGCCTTAAAAAGCAGCACAGTTGGAAGCTGAAATACTCGTTTAAAATTCTAAATTTAAATGGCCAAGTTAAAACGATTAGAAAATGCTACTCTACTATGTACGATGACAGAAGGCAGGTATCGATTATCAAATGATAGATTGAGGCGGTTTACGCAAAGAGAATTTATATGATATATCAACATTTTAAGCATGTCACCCTACACTCTGAGTGCTATTTTAAAAAACGCTGCCTTTTGTTTTCTGCAAATTATGCACAATTGTTTTTTATTTCCGAATAGAAACAAAACACTTTTTTATCGCTTTATTCTACTGCTTCCATCCTTAATTCCATGTTTACAAATGGTTCTCGATGTCCGCGGGTATTAAACTTAGTGACGTTTAACTCATTTCTTTTTGTCTATCGTCGTGTCGATACCACCCGTGCATCCGATGAAAGCTCATAAACTAAGTTGAACAGGATTTGCAGGAACAACCTCATCCTCATCCAACACTTAGCCAACGTTCCTGCATAACTTGTTCCGACGGTGGCATTCAAAGTCTCACTATCCGTCAGCAGTTTTTCTGCATTGTCTGTCCTGCAGTTGACGCCATCCTCACCTTGGCCGCTTCAATTTTCCCCTTTCGGACTCAAAACTAAGAGACTCAGAAGACACTTATGAATAAAGCGTATACTTTACTTTCACCCATGTATATCTTATGGGCGCAAATAAAGTATACCTTTGCCTTCGTTGTTTACAAATCAAACTGACGATAGGAGGTGTAACAAAGAGGAGTAACAAAAGAAAAAAAATGGACGAACATCAATTAACTTTCACGAGTTTTACTCGCGAGTAACACGGTGTATGAAAGTAACTCAGAGTAGGCCTGTCTCACCCCTTGGTTCAAGCAAAATAAAAAATTGCTGTGCACTCCTAGAGCCACATGGCGATGAGAACATATTTCCTTCTCAAACAACATCATCTTTTGTAAATACGTTTGTTAAAGTCTGAGAAATTTTGAAAAAATACTTATGGAGCATTTACATTTAAGCTGAGGCAGCTATTTGAGTGGTTCTCAAAAAATATCAAAATTTAAATTTTTGATGCCAGTTTGTGAAGAAAAATGCAGATCGCATGAGGTCAAAATACACTCAATCGGTGCTTTTGGGACCTAAGCTAACGGAAACTGGCATGGAGCTCTGGGTCTAAAAATATCTGTTGACCAATGTTATCACATTGATCAAGTTTATTCTTCTACCAGCTATCCTATTTTTGTATTCTCAGTCTGAGGACTACCAGACTGATCTTTCTCTCTGTCTTCAATAACTCACAGTTGAAGAATGGGCAACGGTTTAACCAAGGTAAGGCTAAGACGAGAGCTATTCGAGTGTTGGTTTTGAGGTAACTTGAGTTACTCACGTTAAAGTTGCTCACTGTCATCTGCTTCTTCACATTTCGATTTTTAAAAGTGCGCGTCGCAGCAAACCGATTCAAATGAAAACGCCATCCCTAACCCTGCGCACAGAAGGGCAGTATATCTTGAACGACAAATAATGATGAAGTGTGATTGCTTTTAGTCGCGACATTTTGCGGTTGAGGTCACACATTTTACACGGAAAATAATATAACCTGCTCGATGCTTCGACAACATTTCTAGACCTGCTAGTATAAAGTAGCAAGGTACTTACATGTCATGTGTAAGGTACTTACATGTGTCTTAGCACTAAGTTATCTCCGTGTTTGAAAAACTGTCAAAAACACACAAACTGTCAAATACACGCAAACGCAACGAGTAGGCCTTCAAAATGAGAGGTATGCTCTTGGATATTAAAATCAACTGTTACTGGGTTTGAAATTCATGAATGTGAAACTATTGTGCAACTTGTGTAGATGTGATATTTTAAATGATCTATAAATGTTTCATCGAACGTTTTAGAATGTTTCAATCGACCGATGAAAACAAAGAATTAAAGAAAATTAATTCAAAAGCGCAGACGACGTTCAAGCTAGAATATAGTATAGCAAAATATAAGATTGAAATGAAGATACATAAAAACACTAGCAGCTTTTGCTACTTTGCGAATCGCGGTTCTGTACAGCAGGAGATAGAGATCTATTGAGATTATTTCAACGTTCTCCATATTGCACAAGAATTGTTTTCCCAACTGGTTATTGTAGTGACGTCATCTGCGTTTTAGTTATACTTTATGTGTGTGATTTAGAACCTTTGATTTTGTTGCTATGACCATACTCGAAAAAAATTTCGATTACAGAACCACAGAAAAAAAACAAAGAATATTGCGGGGAAAGACTTGTGATATTTCGAATTCATTTTGCACATCAGCTTCCAACAATGTTTCCAATGCATCCAACAATTCAGAGGTGTAAGAAGTAATAGTATTTATAGATGAGAATTTACATTAAAATGGAATAAAATGGAAAAATCACAAAATGAAGTGTTGTTGTTTTTTCAAGTAACCAGAGCATACTGTGATGATCATATGGCAGCAAATATACCACTTATTTAGAGCAGTTGATTTGACGTTTCTTCAACACTGTTGAAATCAAGGGTGAGTCGCTTAGCACATTATCCCTTGTGCCCATTTTTTTTAGTGTGCCTCTAAGCGTTACGATGAGTGCCAATAGGTGCCCATGTGTGCCACGGTAATGTGACAGTTCAATCGTTATGTTTTGGCTACGCTTGGCAACCAGGCGATTGTTTTGTTTAGCTATGTAATTTTTTTGTGATTTGAGCCTCTGTGAAGTTTTTTGTTGTGAAAACCGCGTTTTTGATACTCCTGTGTTGCGATAACGCATTTCAGTGATAAAGAATGAAAACTCAAGAGGCTATGCGTTGGAAGTATGTGCGAGAATTCCTTTTAACTATTATATATTCACTATTGATTTATCCTTTTTCTCAACAGCTCACGTACACCTACAAAAACAACGAATGAGACGTAACTCCACCCTTTGATAGCAGATTCATCCGGCGTTATAACAAAATGTTTCAAAACCGTATCTTCCATGTGAGATTTCCCTGTAATAATTAATAATTAATAATTAATAATAGTAATCTATCTATCTATAAAAATGAGTTTGGGTTTCCTTTGTTACGATTTAACTCGCGAGCAGAAGGACCGTTTCGCAAGATTTTTGCTTTTTTGGATTTGTCCTGGACACCGGAAGGTTCTTATGATGGTTTGAAACCCCTCCTTTCTCTGGAGAGGGGGGCTCCCATACAAGTGAAGCACAAATTTCTGCATAACTCGAGAACTGATCAAGCAAAGGAACCCAAATTTAGCATGCGGAAGTTTTTGGAGGCAAGCAATGTTTTTATGGTAGTCAGAGACCCCTCCTTTCTCTAGAAAGGGAGGCTGTCGTACAAATGAAATAGAAGTTTCTGCATATCTCAAGAACTCATCAACCAAATGGAACCAAATTTGGCATGTGGGGTTTTCTGGAGGAGAAAAAGGTTTTTATGGTGGTTTGAGACCCCTCCCCTTTCCTAGAAGGGGTGCTTTCATACAAATGATACTGTAATTTCTTCATAACTCTAGATCTAATAAAGCAAATGGAACCAAATTTGGCATGCGGGGATATTAAAGGCAATAAATGTTTCTACGATAGTTCGGAGACCCTCCTCTCTCTCTGTTAGGTTGGGGGCGGTGTTACAAATGACAAAAGCTTCTACATAACTCGAGAGCTAGTCAAGTAAATGGAGCCAAATTGCCTATTTTTCACTGATCAGAAATGCGACCGGTTTGTGACTTCAAACCATAATGAGATGCAAAAACGTATATCAAATTATTATTTTTAATAATTTTCAGTTGCAACGAAAAACAAACGTCAGATCACGACCAGCCTACTTTTCTCTCTTGTACAACATATTCATAGTAATGAAAAAAAAACACGTTTTGCACAACATGGTGTAATGTGAATTTAAAATACCCATTAAAATCTTATATGATCATGTTTTACAAATGTGTGAAACCACGTTTTTAGGAACAACAATAATGTGTACATCAATTGCAGCAGTGAAAAATGTGTTTCTAGCTCGATCGTTAGTAAGAGTGATATAAAGAATACGAGAGATCCAAACCGTTTCGAGCTTGACATGTTTTGCAATAAGTTGATAACAAATTTATAAAACATACAATTATCAATCATTCTAAAAAGTTGTTTTGCGTGTTACTTGGGTCACAATTTTCGATTCGAAGCGTGTGACGTCGGGGCAAACAAACGCCACAGCAGTAACACGAACATGTTCAGGTACTATAGAAGAGAAACAGATTGGCTGGTGTGTAAGAAATTCATTTTGTTCATTGTCGAATAAGGTTTAATGCAAGCATTTTTCTGTGGACAAGCTGAAAGAATCTTGGTAATAGATTTGAAGCATGTGTACAGAGTACAAAAACTGTATTCACAAAACGAGTGTAAGCGAATTTACGAAAGTATATTTGCAGCGCATGCTTCATAACGAGAAGCGCGCAGAAACTACATTGCATAAAATGAAACGATTGTTTAGAGGATAAATTTTCTTTTGACGAGGAAAATTTGGACCCCGTCTCACAGGGTACGCAGAATAACCCTGATTATCAGATTGATCAAGTTTATGCCTCTACCAGCTATCCTATTTTTGCATCCTCAGTCTGAGAGACTACCAGGCTGATCTGTCTCTCTGGCTTCATTTACTTACAGTTAAAGGATGGGCAACAGTTTTAACCAAGGGGTAAGACAAGAGCTATTCGAGTGTTATTTTTTAGGTTATTTGAGTAGCTCACGTTAAAGTTGCTCACTGTCATCTGCTTCTTCACATTTCGATTTTTCAAAGTGCGCGTCGCAGCAAGCCGATTTGAATCAAGACGTCAACGCTTATCCCTGCGTTTTTTTCAATGCCTTTCCCGTGATAACAAACTGTTTCCCAGAATAATTTGCCGTCCGAACAGCAAAACTCAACAAGGTCATTTTGGTAGCTGAGGTTAGTATTTCGACTACGAAAATATTTGTGAATCGTTCCCGGTCGAAGCACCCGAAGGCCAAAGGTATGTTGTTCCCTTAGACATTGTTTTTATGAGCCACATGTTGGTAAATTTTGTTAAGGGTTTTATCTTCTTTATTTGATGGGAAACATTAAGATCACCTCAAGCACAGAGAACAGACATCCAAACTAGAATATATTTCTCAAAAAAACTTGTGTAAGGATTCAAATTAAAATACGTTAAAACACTATTGCCATCTCTCGGGCTGTGGCCACTTGCGATTTTTAATCGAACATGGGTAAGATTCGTTGACCGTGCGGTGAAAGAACTGAACTGCCAAAAAAAATTAGTTGATGAATAAGATTTCAAGCTGGTCAATGGGTGGCGATGCCAGTGCCGCCACGCTATTGCCAGTTCATTACGATTATGAAATGGCCGTTAAATTTCTTACACAGTTTTTGAATTTGACTTGGATGTCTGTTCTCTGTGCCTCAAGCAAGAAGAATTCAGTCAGCATTTGGTAAACTAGTGAAATTTCTCTGTTGGAAAAAGTTTGGCCATCGAAGAATTTGGACCCAACGCATTTTTAATGGAAACTATTCTCATTTAGATGAACCACAAAGTCCTCCACATAATGAAGATTAAAAATAACCTCCACATTAGCCTTACGTTTTCCGGGACTTTATAAGAAGCCACACTCTCATTTCTGTCACATTGTTGACAAACAAATCCCAGGTCACTGGGATGCGTTCGTTGGTAGAAAATTGAACGTCCACCAAATAGTGAACTGCCCATAATTCAAAAAATGGCTAATGTGCCTTCAACACGAATTCGAGAAAAATGCAAACATAGTGTTTTTGTTATTAGAACAAGTTTTATTAGATTTTAATAACTCTTAAACTACTCATTATAGTTGTTGTCGATTCCGAAATCATGCCGTTGAATTGAAACGAGAAAAGAAGTAGCCAATTTTCTCAAATTATGATTTTTAATCGTAGCAGCCCAGTTTTCATTTACAAAGCAAGAGAAATTTGACAATCCGAAATTTGTTTTGTCTAATGTGCATACGTTGCCTTTTATCGCGTTGTGAGTTTGTGACACAAATGGCTTTAAATTATCTGTAACAATTCGGTAGCACCAGCGAAAGCGATACAATGGGCAGTAATTAGCTATGCTGTTGCCGAGAAATATCTGAATCAATATAGTATTGTACAACAAAAAACATTGGTTAAAAGTTCCAGGACGCTAAGCTATTCATAAATAATATAAAACAATGTATGGAACCCAGAATCTTTGGATTAACAACCTGGTGCTTGTCAGACCATCACTATTGATAGCCATAAAAATCTCTATTAAAATCACATTGGATGCTGCGCTCGGTATCATCATGCACCTTAGACAATTTATCATTTATATTACACATTAGCCATTTAGTTTTTCAAGCCGTTTACCCATATAAATCATTATTTATATTTTAAAATTTTATACAGTGGGTACCTTAATAAGGGTGTCAACAATCATGCAACACTTTTTACCTATTTTGATTAAAATGGCATATTAGTCATTTCTTGAATTATGGGCAGTGAAGCACATTGAGTTAATCGAGAGTAAATCAATGCAAAAATACTGCTCTGAGGATGCTTGTCTTACCCTTAGATTTCAACGGAGGCTCCCATTTGAAACCACCAGCTGAAAATAGCCATCTGCTCAAGAACTTTCGGAACCATCAGTATTCATAGACCAATTCTAATTTTAAAACATTTTATTACGCAATAATCTCTTCGAACCTCGTATATAAATATCCTCTTCGCTTATTGTCTAGTGTAAGGAAATCCAATCTACTCTAACCTCGCGCTGGTCTCACTCTGCCCAACGTCCACACTTAGCACTAACTAGAAACAGTCTCCAATAGATTTCAATTCAATTTGTTATTTTGTCATTTTCCTCTCCTCCTGGCTAGTAAAGAAGCTCGAAATGCACCTCCGCGTCCAAATATTTACACACTGGCCGCCGTGGCCGCGCAAAGGCTCGTAAAAATTAGCCAAGGTACATATACTTCTAGCCAACACGAAACACTTAAACACTAAAGAACCTTAAAGATAACGCCGATTAAAGCCGCCGGGCCGGTGCTCGGAAGCGAACGCGTGGTTGAATATTTATGAACTAACTCACTCACTCACTCACTCGCTCGTTCTATCGCCAATATGTGTGTGGCAACCCTACCGTGCGCGCAAGTACCCGATGGAAATTGTGCATTTTTTTCAAGGGGGGGAGGGGTTAATTATGATTAATTTATAGGTGCCGTTTTTTCGTTCGTTTGTTTGTTCTCTCAGTGCATCCGGCTCATGTCCAGGCCTCCGAGTTGGCCGAAGTAGGGATAGCCGGACTTGGCCTCGGCGGCGGCGGCTGCTGCCGCAGAATACGGATGATGATGTGGGTGGTGATGGTGGTGGTGGTGGTTCATGTTGTTCGAGAAGAACGAGCTGTGAACGGAAGAAGAGCGGCGGAGGGTGTTGATTAGAGGTTTTATAGTTTTAAAAGGGAAAGTTTTTTGTTTGTTGTTGTTTGGTATGGGGGAGGTGTTAATTAGTTGACACTTACCTATAGGCGTCCCATTCGGTGGTGGCTTTGTTGTGGGTTGAGTGCGATGAACGCCATTGCGTGGCGGAGTTGTCGACCGCGGTGGATGCGTTGGTGGAGGTGGTGGTGGGGTTGGTTGTGGGATACGATCCGGTGGTGGAGGTGTAAGATTGGGAGTTGTCCAACATGGGGAAGTAGTTGTAGTTGGATGAGGAGGATTGATTGGTGGAGGGGGAGGATGAGGAGGTTCCGTTGGTGGCGGAAGTGATTTGGTTGTGGGCAGGGCTGATGGAGGTTGGGGGACTGAGGGAGGCTGGTGGGCTCATGGTGGCCGAGGTTGGGTGGATCATGGTTTGGGCCAGTGGATTGTAGGCCGTTTGGGAGGCGGCGTGGATGGAGGTTTGGTTGGTTGGGGGGTAGCATGCTTGGCTCCAGGATTGCATGCCCGAGGAGAATCCTGCTGCGGTGGATGAGGCGAAGCAGCGGCTGCTGCGGCGGCTGCGGACGCAGCAGCTTGATGTTCGTACTGAGCGGGGTATTGCGAGTTGAAGGCGGCAAGCTGTTGGGAGTTCATGTGCTTGCGTAGACGAGCTCGGCGGTTTGAGAACCAAACCTGAACGCGAGCCTCGGTCAGTCTGGTCTTCTGAGCTAGCTCTTCCCGGGTGTAGACATCCGGGTACTGAGTTCGGGCGAAGGCAACCTCCAACGCTTCCAGTTGTTCGCCATTGAAGGTAGTTCGGCAACGACGCTGCTTTCGCTTTAACTCGATTCCCGGTTCTGATTCCGTATCGCTGTCGTCATCACAGGAAGATCCTCCCAGAATTCCGTTGATTGAGTGATTTCCGCGGCGATCATCATCCGGTCGTCCACCGCGCAGCAAACGACTGATCGAGCTCACCGAGGGGGCGGAGTTCTTATCGCAGATCCCCTCCTTGATCAGCTTGTCTCGAATCTCCCAGCTGAAAATCCCAGGATTGGCCTTACGCATCTCCTCGATCTTGGTTTCGATCTCGGGCGTCGAAACCCGAGGTTTCGATCCTCCGATGACGCCCGGTCGGATCGATCCCGTCTCCTGGTAGCGATTCAGGATCTTCGAGACGCACCCGTGCGAGACCCTCAGTTGTCGGGAAATCACGCAAGGCCTGACGCCAGCCGCCGCCAGTTCGACGATCTTCAGCCGAATGTGGTTCGGAAGGGGGCGCCCGTTGATGAACACTCCTCCGAGCTGGTTCACACGACCCTGGCCTGCAAAAAAGGAAAGGAAAGGGAAATGTTAGACAAAGGGAATCTCATTAGGCGAAACCTGTTCTCAAATTTGTCCCGAAGCGCGGGTGGTCGGGACTTCAAAGCGGTGTCGGTTCGAGAGCAGTTTGTGTCGTGTCATTCCAGCGGGGTGTCACATTGTTGTGTCATCCGAATTGTGAAGGAGAAGAACGATGGGATGCGAGGCGAGAGAAAAGGGACCGGGATTAGGATCTTGTAATGAGGGGCGGTCCGAGTATTGTGTTCGCTTGCCTGTTTTGGGCAGTCGGGAGTGGAGGGTGAGGGTCAATTGATCGTGTGGGTGATCGATCAATTGTGTGCGGGTCAATTAGATTGTCACTTTCCGGTTGGTTGGTGAATTTTTCGAGGCGAGGTGGATGCGGGGGGTGATTCGTTTTGATTAAAATCTCGCAGCGCGGCGGCGGCGGCTTGCGATCTTTGATCGCGCGCGGTTGCTTGAGTTTCGTTTTCGGCGGATCGGCGGATTAAAAGGAACCGGTTTGTTGGGAGGTGTGCGGTTATTTGTCACCCGGATCGTGTCCGGAAGATTCGCCGAATAAGGTTGCGACTGTCACGTGGCGAAGAGATCACGATCGGTCGACGCCACGCAATTGAAGGTCAGTCCCATCAATCATCCGACAAGAACTGGGACGCTCCGACGGCAGCAAAGTATCCAGACGACGGCTCGACCTTGGCTCCGTATTTGATTACGCGCGTCAATTAGGCGCGAATTGCAATTAATTATTCTCGCAATCGTGCGTTCGCTGGGTGCCTTCGATATCCCAGGCCGGAATTGGCCGGGACTGGGCGAAGCGAAACAAAATACCGAAACGATCATTAGGCTACTGTTCGGGTCTGTGGCAGTGAGACCCAGAGATGGGTTTCGGCCCTCCTGGGGTTCATTTATCATTCCGTTGCCGATGGAATTCGCGCGCGCAGTCAACGGAGAAGGGACAGGCCGGGGGACGGATGGTAGCTTAATTAGAATTTAATGGTTATTTTTTTTTTGGGGAGCTCGGGTCTTCCACGGGATGGCAGGTATTCAAATCACAATGAATTGTAGTTTCTGGGTTGAGTGGAAGCGTGAAAATGCTACAAACTGGGAAGGTCACGATCGGTAGCGTTCGTCTTACGGCTGCTTCAAGGCTGCTTGGCATAAGAACAAAGATTCAAACGATCCTCACATGATCTCGTTTCTTTCTTTTTTTCGTTTTTTTTTTAAGAAGCAGTAAATTAGATTTGTTGCCCGACGTGTGTGATCTTGAATGCCTGAAGGGGATTATAATTTTGAATATTGTTATTTGCACTTTCGTGGTTGGTTCCCGCAGGAAATTGCTCAATTGAGGTTACGTTTTGGGACAAGGGCCAACTACAGGTAGAGCTTAAGGATCTCGTCCGAGTCCCGCGATCGGAGGATGATGAATGTGAATAACATGTTTACACGTTGTATATTAAAATCTAATTATATGGTGCAGTTGGCAACGCCTTTCTGCGGGCATGATCGTGTTGCAGGGTGCGATCGAGCCTCGATCGGACGCCCGATCGATCGATCAATTCCGCAAGCAAGATCACGATGTTTGATTTCGATTTTTCCCTCACTTCTGCGCTATAATTAGACGCAGCAGCAGTCGATCATTACCTTAAGAAGTTCCCCTCAACGAAAGGCCGCCGAGTGACTTGAGCCTTTGAAAATCAATCACCTGATCGTGGGTCCAACTCCACAGTGCGGGGAAGAAATTGAATTAGTGACCTATAAATCAGTCCTCGATCAATGAACGAATGTACGTGTGATCATCAGAGGTCCATAAATTCCTCGAAGTCAGCCGATCACGCGGTAACGAACGTGTTGAAAAGATAAATGATCCTCTTTGTACACATGGACACATGTTGCTGTTGGTGTCGTTGTCGGCATTCCTTGAACAGCCGCCCATCTGGTCGATTTCGGCAATTTGATTAAATTTTGCTCGCTCGTTGCCCGCCTCCGCCACGGAATGACCGACCAGCCAACCTACACGGGGATCACAGCGATCAATTGATTAAAATGTACGTCGTCGCCTGGGTCCAGAACGCGCCGCCGGCGGCGATACTTTATCATATAAATTGATCATTTAGTTTATAAATATATTAAACATCCATATAAATTATTACATTAGGAGGTTCCTCCGGGGACCCCGGAGATCGAGAGTGAATCCGGCCAGGACGTGCCGAGGAAATTTCGACGCGATTTATTCTCACTGCACTTTTGCCCGGAGATCACGATCCTCCTCGGAGCTCCCTTCGCGCGAAGCGAGCGTGGAAGTAATAAAATATTTCCAATGCCATTACATTATCATTATCGGGCATCTCCGGGATCCAGGGAGGACCTCTCGAAGAGCGGCCGAGGGTGTTGGGTTATTGTTGAAAACAGGAATTACTGAAAATAAGATCAAAGGCAGTTTGCCGCCCACCATACTGCGCGCGATCGTTCTCTCGATCGCGCAGCCGTGATGATATGGTGGGAGGGACCGCCGAGAGCCCCCACGGTCAAAGCCGGGATCAGCACTCAAATTTTGTAATAAAATATGTGCGCGTTTGCATCACTCTTGCGAGAATGAGGAAGATCGGTGGAAAGCGGAATGCGCGAAAAATGCGCGCCAGCCCGTCTGGAAGTGCGCTCACTGCTGCACATGGATGCACTTTTCACAGGCCGGGGACGGCGAATCTTCCAGGCAGTCAAGACGATGAATCTTGGGATTTAATGAGTTTTGAACTGAGAAACTTCAAACTCCGAAATTTCCTGAATAACTATCTCTTCACTAGCTAGCGATCTACTCAATTTCAAACGTGCAATCAAGCGTACGAATTTTGCATTTCCAGCTAAATTCACGCAAAATTTCCTTCCCTCACATCCCAAATCCACCCAACCCGGTAATAAGCTTATCTTAATCCCCAATCTACAACCATCCCAACACCCGATAGAATCTCTATGGACGATCGCAAGCACTCACCCAAACAGCCTTAAAAGAACAATTTAATCCTCTTTCCCAGTCGGGCGCTTCTTCAGCAGACAATATAAAAAAAACCCATCCACATCCCGAGTCCCGAACAATAACCAAACAATAACATATTTACAATCATTAATCTTGTTAGCCCCTTGCCGAGCGCGCGATCGATCCTCCGTCGGTTCGGTCCCTTTGATATCCCAGCGATGCACCTTCTGGTGCCACCATTGCATCTCGCCTTCAACATCAGGACTAACTTTCCCCCGATCAACCGAAAAGGATCATACTTTCTCACCTTAAACCCAATTTTTGTAGGATCGCTATGATTTATGATCGCAGAAGCGATAAATGATCCGAACAACATATGGCCTTCCCATGGCGGCGGACCAACTGTTATTACCGCGTGAGAAACAAAAAAATCGAAAAACTCCAACCCCGTCGCCGACGGCTCTCTGATTGACCGATCATGACTTATCGAAAACTTACCTTGAAACGGGTATCCGGAGAAGATCGGCGACATGTTCAAACTAGCCACTGCCATTCCGCCGTCGTAATCGCTTAACCGCTCCAACTTGACCGTAAATTCTTCCACTAATTCAAACACCACTCCAACAGTTCTTCAACTCTTCTCCAACGACGGAAACAGTCCCAAAACAAAACACTGTTTCGCCGTCACAACTTCACAACTTCCAACTAAAAACTGCTTCCAAAATCAAAATAAACAGTCACACTTTGCACTCGGACGCACTCCTTCAAAGCGCCTTCGAATCGGTTTTCCTCTCACCCGCAAACAACGAAAAACGAGAACAAAGAAAAAAAAAACTCAATCGACAAACCTTCCGAAAAAAAAAATGAGAGAAGAACGATGTTTCTCCTTGAGACGTTAGCACCTTACTGACGGCGAACGACACCCGCTCGGCAGGTTCTTTACTCCGATCGCCCGTTCGGTCTTCTACCATTCCTCCATCTCGCCGTGCTTCTCTCGAACCACTCGATTGGCCACGCCCACCGATTCACCATCGTCTCTGCCCTCTTCCCACATCACATCCCAACCAGCGCTCGGCGATCATCCATTGCAGCACGCGCACCGGAATCGACCAAGTCGACCGTCGCCTGCTGCGATTGGTTGTTCGATCGCCTGCCCGCTTTCACCAATACACACGCACACAGAGCGAAAAAAAAAAATGTCACACACGAGCACTAGCAAAGTCAACGGCGTCGCGATGATCAATGTTCTCTCTTATCAGTCGGCGGCGAAAGTGGCTTTGATCTTTTCCTTTAAGGTGGTCGTCGATTCTTGCCGCCGCCCGCGCACTGATCGATATATTATCATCATCATCTTGGCCGGGACTTAGGGGAAGTTTTATGACGGTTAACAAAATCAGAAAGAAAACATAAAGCCGCGTGAAAAAGGGGCAGGAATGTTGGCTTCGTTGGCGGTAGAACGGTCCGGGTGACAAATGGAATGGCCGGAATGGAGGCCGCGTTTTGTCATAAAAAGCAAGTTTGATGATGATTGTTTTGTGTTTTTTTTTTTCTGTTTACGAGAGCCGGCCCAAGTGTGTGCTTCAATGGATGCCGATATGGTCTAGTTTTTAATAAGTTGAGGATCTTGGGCGTTTTTTAGCTACTTTGGTTCACTTCAAGTGTTAATTGATTTAAGGAGAAGGAAATTAGCTTCAAGTTGTTAAAAAAAGTAGGAACAGATTTGTCGAACATTATCGAAACTATGTTTCAATGTAGGGGATTGATGAATGATTTTAGAATTCAAACCTCGTGGTATTCTTATTTTATCTAATGTCACAATAACGCAGAGAGGAATTAAGAAATAGAGCGATTCCAGAAAGAGAGTGGACTGTGTGGACTTTTGGCATTTAAACCAAAAGTCTGGCAATAATTTGCCAAAGTTATAGCGCCTTATCTCGCTCACTGAATTGAGATTCAAGTTGAAAATGTATTAAGCTAATCCATCCAAACTAGGATAGGTATAAGTAAGAGTCCGTAGATGTATTTCGTGCCAAGTTCATCTATTATGCACCACCCGGGGGAGACTTGATCCGATACCCAATGATCTCATTATAATCAATCCGCTTGCAATGTTTTGTGATATAGTGGACGGATTATTATAATTTGAGATAACGTAATGCAAACGTCTTCCAAATTTGACAGATCGACAAGCAATGGGGGGAGACCCACCTGATTCCGCATAGCAAGATGCTTAGAGGTAGACCGGACCTCCCCCTTAGAATTCAAACCTCGTGACATTCATACAGAAATATTAACTATTTCTTTTGTGATTTTAATTCTATTGGCATCGTTAGATTTATAAACTCCTCGGCCCTATCTGCACTATATGATGCAGTAATGACCATTTGAATTCATCCGGTTCCCGTTAATCCGGGTTACCAGGGCTCACAGTGGTCGGAGATGGTCAAAACACGAACTTAATTGTTGAGCACCTTATATAATAACTTTTTCTAAAAGAAGTCTGCAGACGAATTGTTTACAAATATGTTCCGCATAGTTTGGTAACTTTCATCGCTTACTATGCAAAACAAAATTTTAACTTATATTCGTTAATAGATAGAGAGATATTTTTTTGGCCAAACTTGTAGATTTATCAAAAATATTCAGCTTTGTCGAAGCCGAAAAATTTCTATGTCTAGTGTCGAGTGTCAAGCCCCTTTAAAATATGTTTTTATTGCTTAACTTTCCATACAAACATTTTTTTTATGCAAATTATGATTTGAAAAAATGTAAACAACATAAAATCACATGTTTTGGTGAAGACAACATGTACAGTACACAGAAAAAAATAATTAATTTTAACAAGCGCGTAAAATTTCCCCTCGTGTAATTCCAAGCCAAAGGAGCGTAAACAACGATATTGTTTGCAATCTTCCATACAACAGGCTCGATTCAGGCGTTATCTGGCTTAAATTTACATGAAATATCCGATTATGTTCTGCCAAATCTAGCATTCCCTTTATGTGCATTAGATAACGCAGAAAATTCAGTGTTTCTTTTTATCTGTGTATGTAAAAAAAGTTTATCCACAAGTGAGAAGGCTTGGCACATTTGCTTCAAATAATCCATCAAAACATTGAAAAACGATTTTTAATACTAAGTTTATTTCTCAAGGGATAAACAGAAAGTCAAATAACGATAATTTCATGTAAAAGCAAGAACAGTTCGTGTCTGAGACCAAATATATAAGAAAACGATAAAAAATAATGCAAAAAAAGTATATCCACCATAATCCTGAAAATCATTCAATATTTCGTGTGACCTCCCTTGGCTTCAAGGACAACTTGAAATCGTCGTGGCATTGACTGGACAAGCTTAGCAGTCGTTTCTGGTGCGATTTTGTCCCATTGGGTTACAACAACTTGTTGTAATTGCTGAATGCTTAATGCACAGAAAAAAATAATTAATTTTAACAAGCGCGTAAAATTTCCTCTCGTTTAATTTCAACCTAAAGGAGGCGAAAACAGCGAAGTTGTATGCAATCATCCATACAACATACAAAAATGTTTGTAATCTGTCATACAAAAGGCTAGATGCAGGCGTTATCTGGCCTCAATTTACATGAAATATCCCATTAATTTCTGCCAAATCTAGCATTCCATTTATGTGCATTAGATAACGCATAAAATTCAATGTTTCTTTTTATCTGTGTGGTTTGTTTTCCTGAACCTTAATTTTCAAAATAGACCAGAGATGTTCTATTGGATTAAGGTCAGGAGACTGTGCTGGCCACTCCAAAACTTCTTTTCCTTAAACCATTGGGATACCAGCTTCAATGTGTGCTTTGGATCCACATCTTGCTGGAACGTGTATCTCCGGCCCAGCTTCAGTTTTTGTGTACTTGCTGAAAGTTTTCGTTTCAGTATGTCCAGATAAACCTCCTTTGTCATTATTCCGTCAATGAATTCGAGTTCTCCAACGCCAAACCATGACTCTACCTGCACAGAAAATGATAAAAGCTAGTTAAGTTAGTTGAAAATTAATGATGCTGCAATAACTCACCTCCACCACGTTTGACTGTAGGCTTTAAACACTGGGTTTTCAGACTTTCACCGGTTCGGCGCCACTTTTGTGTGATACCATCAGACCCAAATAGCATTATTTTAGTCTCGTCTGACCAAATTACCTTTCTCCAATCATCGACTGTCCATGTAATCTGATTTCCTCGAGCCCACATCAATCGTTTTTTAATGTTTTTCGCTGACAACCATGGTTTCTTAATTGCCAGTCTACCCTTCAGACCTTGTAGATGCAATCGATTTCAGACTGTTTGACACCTTGATAGAAAATTCACTCTCAACTTGCTTTGCAATTTTTGGAGCTGACAAGCCTCGATCTTGTTCCGCCTTTCTGACGATAGCCCTGTCAATCCGGGAGCTTGTCTTCGCCGGTCGCCCTGATCGCTTTTCTGGTGTGAAAGAACCACTCTTTTTGTACTTCTGAACAATTTTGGCAACCGTATCTTTACGTATCTGAACGATATTAGCAATTTGACGGTAGCTTTTACCGCACTTGTGATGCTCTATGATAAGTTTTCGGATACTCAGCGAAATTTGTGCGTTTTCAGGCATTTCGAAACACGAGAACTCAAATTTGAATCACGAAAGCTTCTACACTACGAAAGGATATCTGTATGCAATGTTTACATTCGAAAAAGTGACAGGAATCGCTCAATACACGGCAAAATGGTACTAAGCATGTTTGGGTGGATAAACTTTTTTTGCATGTTTTACTTCCCTTTTCTGTTGATCTTGGCATAGATTTTCAAGAGCAAGATTAATTCAAGTATATTTAATGGTAATGTAATGATAGGTACTATATGGACCAAACGCATAACAACACTAATTTTATCAACTAATATTTGAATCAATAACAGGAAAATTGAAAATTTGAAGCAGGGGTGGATGTACCTATTTTATATACTGTAGATCAACGCATTCCTTGCAAAGTTAGAGCACTTTTTAATTTCATTTTCCCGAGATTTTGACTGAATACAGGGGAGAAGGTGGCATTCCGAGAACCAATAACAGCAGCTATTGAAATAGTTGCAGCAAATATCGAAGCTTAGACTTGGTTCTTTAAAGCAGTGAAGGTTTGGTTTGCGCCGATTCATAAATGACTGAGTACGATCACGTTGAATAGTCGAAGGTTTTTTAATTTTTTTTAACACAGAAATGAGCAAGTCACCTAAATTTTGCCAGGCAGCTTGCTCATTTGAGAACCAGATATGATTCAAATACAATAAGGTTTTTTTACTCGTTTTTTTTTTACACGGTTTGTCTACAAGGATAACTCCAGAACGGAACAACTTATCGACCTAATTAGAATCACATTTTACGTTTTTGACAAAAGGTAATCATATCGCAGTTTTTCCAAAAAATCACAATTTTTGGTGTGAATACTCAAAGTTTCAAAAACTGTATTTTGACCATTGCATGGAAAGGTAACGCAGACAAACAAAATCGAGAAAATATAAAATGTGTAAGCATGTGAATTTATCAACTCATAGAGGAAAGGCTTGTAAGATGGAACAGCGCCACTTTTGACATTCACAGCGACAACACGATCGCGGTGACAAGTGTTAACCTCATTTTTTTACTATTCTTCAATTTTCATTTGCTTTTGGAGTGAATACACTTATTCGATCTAGCTCTTCCAGGTTTCAATGTTCGAAAGTGTTGGCATAATTAAAATAGCAATTATTTCTTGTGCTGAGTAAGTGGAAATTTCCCATCGATATCAAAAGGTTAACATTTGTGTTGGCTAGCATTTTTCGTGTATTTTAATGATCCAATGATATTTCCATACAAATCGTAAAGACAATTTTTTTTGATGTTTTGTATTTATGGCGTCATGTTTGTTGGATGGAACACTGTTGAGCTTGTACGATTGAACACTTTTTTTTTCGTTTTAAAACATATGAATAACATTTTTTATGTTTAAAAATGCTATGGAATCAATAATAAATTGAAATATAACAATACATTTTTTGAAATTGCAATTTTCGATGAATTCCAAAAATTGGCCATATTTTTTTTTATTACTATAAATAATCAGTTCCTTGAGCGAAGTTGGAGCCTATTAGTTCCTCTTTCAAAAGATGTCTTTAGATCCACGAAAAAATAAAAATTCTACATGTTACGAGCAAAAAAGGATCGTGTTCCATCTTACAAGCCTTTCCTGTACAATATCATCGAATCAATATTTTGGGTTTTCATTGCTGCTAAACCTGATCCTTTTTCACTTTTTCAGTCTTCTTCCGCTCACATTCCTTTGCTTCTGCCTTTCTTATTTCTTCGCGCTTTAATTTCATAACTTCGTGTTCGCTCTGTTTCTTTTGTTTTCCATATCCTTTTACTCATTCTCTTTCAGACTTACTTCATCAAGTCTCTCTTTCGCTGTTAGCACAGAAAAGAATGGCTACGAGTAGTTGCTATGCTTAGCCGCACGATGTGGTGTTGACGGAAACTTCAAAAATACTGACAGTCGTTCCGGATTAGAATTCTTGCCCGCATCGAAAATGGTTTGCGTCACCAGATGTTTATTTATCAAAATCGGTAGATGTGGAAAATAGAGTGAAGAAGAAAGAGCTTAGTAGGATTATTAACGGGGGACATATTATTAGAAGGCAACAAAACCATTTGCTACAAGCCGCATACAGCTTCAATCTCGAAAGTTCTAAAAGAAAATGCCGGCCATGTGGCACATTGGATCAAACTTTAGATAAAGGTGTAGCCTCGTTGGGAAAGCCTAGAGCAGATTATGAAGGACTGTTACAAGAAATATGTAAACTCTATGCAGTGGAAGATCTATCAGGCAGTGTAGAATCCCTAGTGGGTGAAGTTTTTACTATAAAACAGAATCTGCTAAATATATTTATCTTTATGCTAAATATGTATCATCTTTTCTCACCGGTTTGTCTTCAAACCTGGTTTGAAATTCTCATGTCTGAATCCAGTGTTTGAATATATTTGGTTTCTGCTTCTACTTTATATACGTTTTTTTTTGTGTTTCTGCTTTATTTCATTAATTTGTTCTATATCAGCAGCTGAACCCGAAAAAAAAAACACAAAGATACAACCAGCAACAAAGATGACTCCCAAAATCTCACGGAATTGAATGCCTGATGCAAACAACAAAAACTCGAACACATAGAATCACTACAAGCTTCGATTAAATAATCAGTGAGATCCTATAAGTGTGTATAAGTAAAAATATGTGTATAGGCATGTGTTTATATCTTTGTTTGTGTATATATGTTTCCGTCCATATTCTCAATTTTCTTTCTATGATAAATTGCCTAAACTTCAAAATGGACACTGAAGCCCTTCTTTGGTCACAGCAGGACAGCAATCTGCAGACATGTGTGATTGTTATTATCATTTTACATTATATTATCCCTTCACTTTGTTTCGTATACTATCTAGATGACACTGCATATTGATTTTGTATTTTTATCATAAGCCTTTCCAATTTTTTCACTACTCGGATTATTATTTTATTATTTCTACCTCGAAGCGTATGGTGCGGTATGTCCACACATCCTTCCTCCCCTGTAGATTCACAAAATGCATTGTGGTTCAACTCTATTCATTTGAATCCAACTCAATTTACAGAACCATCTTTGCAGTAAATGCAACGCAGTAGGCCTGGCCGCTTTGAGGCTTGTATCATGTATTTGATATGCTGCAATGATCAATATGGACAAAAAATAATAATAATAATAATTGGGCGTCATCTAACCCAATTATTTCCAGGGTGCTTTCTCATACTGGCTGCGATTAGATTAGATTAGATTAGATTAAATTAGATTAGAATCGGTAGTTGTGGAGTATGAGTGGTTCGTAGAATCATGTTTGAAGAATACTTGGATCCAGATTCGGTCAAATTAAAAATTCCGTGGCCTAAAATATAAATGATCATGACATTGCAAAGTTTCTTTCTCCACTAGTAACAGGGTTGGTTGTGGGTCAAACTGGATTGAGCTGTGGGTCTCACTGTGGATTGACAGCAGTTCTTTATCATTTATTACTGCTTGATCTCCATTTAAGAAGTTAACACCTTCTACAACAAAGTAACATATGGTATCATCTCACTGTAAGTATTCTTTGCCTTAATATCCTCTTCAATAGTACACAAAGGTTTTTTTTACACGGGGTAAATGTTTCATTTTTTCTATGAAACCGTGTAAAAAAAGACTAAATAGAGTTGATAAATTCACATGCATAATCATTTTAAATTGCTTCGATTTTGTTTAACGCTTTTTACCTATCAATACAATGGTCAAAATAAAGATCATTGAGTTGGCAATATACAATATTATTTGTATTTTCCGGTTCACTCAGAGATTGATTATATGAACAATCGGACAACTGGATAATAATAGGAGGATAATCCTGATTTTCATTCCCGTTCTCAAGAGATACTATTTCGTTCTAGTTATTACCACGTTCTAGTTACTACCGGTGAAGTAAAAATTCTGTCAGGGATGCCCACCACTTTGGCACGTGGAGGGCACGTGCCAAAGTGGCGGGCACTCTGAATTCCCTATTGCATTCTCCATCATTAGCCTCAACCTCACCGCTGTTGTTGATTTTATATAACTGTGGACAAATTCCTGGAAAAAGAACCGGATTGATCGCTCTTCCCGTCAAAGATCACCATGAATCCTTTTCATAGTTCTAGTGCCAATCACGGCTTGAATTATTTTATCAATATGAATTAAATCATACTGTTGTGATGTTCGAAAACAGAAACAGCTGGGGAGTAACACAGTATCGATTGAAGAGATTCAGAGCAGGTATTGGGGGTCTCATGCGTTGGTGGCAAAGCTACTGGATCGCAGGTTTAATTTCTAGCAGAAACGTTAGCTGAACCACAGAGAACAGACGTTCATCTTCGGTCTGCTACTTGTGTAAAACTTTAAATCGCCATTTCAAATGTATGTCGTTATGCTCCTGGTAGACGGCGCTGCAGTTGTGCGATAACTGTCATGTAAATGTTTATCAATAAAATGCATGGTACAAAACCTGAAAATTTTTGTTTGTTTTTCCCTGCACTTGCTGCTTATACCGGCTGCCCATATTAACTTTTACACAAGTTTTTCAAGAAAATATATATGGACATCAATGTCTGTTCTCTGTGGCTGAACTATCTTGCGATGATCTTTACTTTCGTGCAAGGCGTTTGCTGTAATCCACGTAGTCCGGACTCAACGGAAATATTCCTCAAACGCGAAAGCCATTCTTTATATGTACAGCTGAATTCAATACACTGCTGATCAGTTCTGGCCACAACTTTACCAAAGTGTACCAACGTTAAAATTTCTAAATAGTGCTCGGATCGCTACTGCTCTAAAGACTGGACTCGGAAAAATGAGACACACATGCTATGTCATGGCGAAATTTATTTATGGAATTCCACTAAACCCCCTCCCCACCAAGCTGAATGCTCGTACATTTCTCTTAACACTGCTCATGAGATCTTGGGCGAAGCTTTGTCCATCTTTGTTACACAATTTCTCCCAGTTTTTCTTCAAAGCTTCATCGGTTTTAAATGTTTTTCCGCTTTTCTTCAACTTCTTCTTCATTATCGCCCAAAACTTAAAACTTTTCGATCGGACGAAGTGCTGGTGTATTTGGCGGGTTGGCCTCCTTCGGGACCACATTAACGTAATGGCACGAAGCGAGATCCGGCCAGAACAGCTTCGAACCACGGTGAGAGCGGAGGAAAGGCAGCAT
>JASCZW010014208.1:0-23498 GCA_034211315.2 Aedes japonicus | reverse complement strand
GAAAGGAGGGCTCATATACAGATGAAACACAAATTTCTGAACAACTCGAGAAATTATTAAGTTAATGGAACCAAATTTGGCATGTGGAGGTTTTTGAAGGCAAGAAATGTTTATATTGTGGTTTGAAACTCCTCGGCTCACTGAAAGACGGGTCTCTTATACAAATAAAACACGAATTTCGGCATAACTCGAGAACAAATCAAGCAAATGGAACCAAGTTTGGCATGTGGAGGTTTTTAGAGGGTAGATTTCTATATACTTAAAAATGAATTTCTGTCTGTTTGTCTGCCTGTCAGACCCTTATAGACTCGGAAATTTCTGAACCGATCAACGTGAAAATTTATATGAAGGGGTTTTTGGGGCTGGGAAAGGTTCTTATGATTGTTTGAGACCCCTACTCTCTCGGCAAGGGGGGCTCTGATACATATGAGACACAAATTTCTTCATAACTCGAGAACTAATCAAGCGAATCGAATCAAAGCGATCATCATTTAGCATGTGGGGGGTTTTGAAGGCAAGAATGTGTCTATGGTGGTTCAAGACCCCTCCCCTTTTTGAAAGGGTGGGGGGTTCAAACAAATGAAACTCAAATGTTTATTGTAATCGAAGAGGCCCGTGTGGTAGTTCGAGAACTAATCAAGCAAATGGAACCAAATTTGGCATGTGGGGGGTTTTGAAGGCAATCATTGTCTGATGGTTTGAGAAACCACTCCCCTCTCGAAGGGTGGGCTCCCATACAAATGAAACACAAATTTCTACCAAAAATAATTATCCAGGATACTTAAACACAAAGCGTGTATTTCTCGGGTAAGAAGCATGTTTTGATAGAAGTTTGAAACCCTGCTTATTCAAGAAAAAAAAACTCATTCCGAAAAAAAAAACATAAAAGTGCCAGTTACATTAAATTTTCCTTCATTTAGTTGCAAGCGTAGCAGCGCACGCACCGGGCTCAGCTAGTTAATACCTATTTCTAATTTGAACCTATTTATACAAATAGTGCTATTGGAGCCAATCACAAAATGGGATATTGGTTCACTTGCTCCAGGATATAATGGTACGGCAAGCATGACAAATGAATATTATGGATCACAATTAATTGTGATCCCCACCACCGGACCACCTCCCAGCGAACCCCTACATCTCACCAGGAAGCATTTATGTTGTTGATTTTTCTGTGCTCACTCGATCACAAACATCGCTGAATCATTGAAAATCGAAACAATACGAAACGCGCAATATAACAAAATAGTGGGTAGTAAAGCATCGACACAACCTTCCACGGCCGATGCTCGAAGCAAAGTTTTTTATTGTAAACTTTCAATTTTTTCAACTGTACCAATGCTATAGAAGCTTCTTCAGAACAATTTATACGAATCCAATTAAAATTGTGATTTAGGGATTTGGTAAAAGTAAGAGTGTGTAGATGCCTTTCGTGCCTTCTGACAACTTTATGATTCTATCGATGTCCAGGCTCATTGGTTTAGCATCAACCGGGGGAGACTTGATCCTATACTCAATGATATTATTATCTCTATTTCGCTCAATCAATCGCTATGTTTTGTGGTACATTGGATGGATTAATATTATTTGATATAACTCATTACAGACGTCATCCAAGCTTTGCATATTGACAGGCAATCTGTGAAGACCCACCTAGAACCTTATAAAAAGATGCTTAGAGGTGGACCGGAAAATTCGATGAGCTACCTCAAAGATTTTTTTTTTCTGTTTCTATGGGAGAAAAACGGTGTTTTGCGGTGTTGCTTTGCCAATATATACACTGAAAATTTATTTCCGTAAATAAGCTTTCACTCGTTTTGTAAACATGGAGTTTGTACATAGAACAAATGTCTCGTAAATTGTATGAAACATTCTCAATGCTTGTCATTTGGTGAAATGCTATCATTGCACCTTTTTGTAGAGTGCACGAAGTGAATTTCATGAAGATCAACCAATTGATGATTCTCTTCAATCGTACTCTTACATGTTGGTATGGCTCCTCGGGTGTGCTGGAATCATTGATTTATTTTTAATTATTTTTCCGGTTACATACTGAGTCGATATAGAAGATCTGTCAGTCCATCATGCAATCACCAGAGTTTATTTTTTATTGATAACAAAATATTCGTAGTAGTTTACAATGTTTTCGTACAATGCATGAATGTTCTTTCTGTGCCAATAAATGCTTCGTGTTTTAGACAGGTACACGTGTCGCATTGAGTACGAAGGTAGCTTCTTGAAAAGTACAAATCTATTTACAACGAATACAACGAATAGATTTGTTAGTCCTACCATTGATTTCGTAATAAAAACAAAATTTAAATTTCAGTGTGGGTGAGAGAAGGAAAAGTACTTTTTCAGTACAAACTGTGAACAAACTCGGTGGATATCCCATACAAAAATCCAACACGACAGTACCCGCTAGATTTAACCTTCGCTATTTAATGCGGTTCGATTTTGAAACATGTGGAAAACCCAATGTTTTTAAAATCTTTTTTTTTTTTTAATCCAGAACAAGCCTTGTTGCCAAAATTTGACGGGTATTGTAAAGTACTTTGGGTAAGCGTAGAGAAGATAATCCACCCGTCGTTCAGGCGGATTGTCACAAAGTGAGGGGTCGATTCCAGCTCTAGCCTGTGGAACTTGAAAATGTACCTACTCTACTGGTCATCCGAGCGTTGTATTGTATAATATTATGTGTTCTGTGTGTGCAACTACTGGTTGAAGACGGTGTAATTCCCTCTCATTCTCTCCCCCCCCCTCCCTCTCTCTCTCTCTCTCGTTCTCTCTCTTAAAAAAAATATCTTGATGTAGAAGGAGATGTTCGCTCATCACCATGAGGCACCAAGAGTGAACAACAATGTTTTTGGCTAGAATGAAAGATATGAAGAGAAAGTGTTGAAAGGTCCGTCAGAGTGCGGCAGGTAGGAAAATTAACAGATGTTTTTGAAAATTGAGCGAAAGGGCATGTATCCAATGGTACTCGAACCATGGACGTCAATCTTTGCCTAACATCCCACTGCGGGGTAGGTTGTAGCGACGGAACAAGTCCGCCACTTCAACAGGCAAAAATTGAGAACTCCTTTACTCATCGCACGGAGAATACATAACATAACAATTAATGTATGTAAACCCATAAATGGTGGTAACCATTAATTATACTGGTGGGGACCAGTATCGCATCGCTTCACGATGTTTCTCTCCGAGGTCTCTACGTTGGAGACGACGAGAAAAACTTTAGTGATCGTCAGTCGGTGCGAATCAAAACAAACCCAAAAAGGAGAGAGTTCCTCTCCATGTGCGCATCAGTAAACAGAGTGCACACAATAGATCGCTAAGAATAAACTATACAAGCCACAGTGGTACATGAGCGTCTTTCCATGCGTCAATTTTTGCCTGTTGAAGTGGCGGACTTGTTCCGTCGCTACAAGTTACCCCGCAGTGGGATGTTAGGCAAAGATTGACGTCCATGGTTCGAGTACCATTGGATACATGCCCTTTCGCTCAATTTTCAAAAACATCTGTTAATTTTCCTACCTGCCGCACTCTGAAGGACCTTTCAACACTTTCTCTTCACATCTTTCATTCTAGCCAAAAACATTGTTGTTCACTCTTGGTGCCTCATGGTGATGAGCGAACATCTCCTTCTACATCATAATCGTTACTCTTCGCACGGAGAATACATAACATAACAAAAATATCTTGCCCCACCCTATTTGAAATCCTGGCTACGCCTATGGGGATTTCTTCTTGCCTGCAACACCTTTCTTAGCGTTCCCTGACATGATGAGCCGTAGCCACGCTTGATTATAAATCTAGCTAGACAGATATATATTGATAGACAATGTGTTCAAGATTATTGACACTCGTAGGGAACCGACTGTTGAATTCACTGAGTTGATGTTTAATTTAAACTTAAAACGTGGCGCCATTCTTATTTTGTTATTTCTCATTTTCAAGAGCCATAATAAAACTACCACACATTATAACAATGGTATACAAACAATCTTATGATAGCTTCATTCTCGATAATTTTATAAAAATAGATCGGGATTAGGCGGGATGAAGCTTTACTTTGCCACCGAAGAGTGAATCTTAAAGGGCGATACGGTCAAAATTTGGTCAATATCAACTTGACGTATTTCTTTCAATTTTGCATTTAAAAAACCTGAACACCCCTCATTTTGAAGGTGTGTGTGTGTAGAATGTTGCTCCTATTTTGATTTTGGAATTCACTCTTCAGTTGTCAAAATGCCGTCCAAGCAAGAAGAGCAGCGTATCAAAATTTTGCTCGCCCATCGCGAAAATCCGAGCTACTCGCACGCAAAGTTGGCAAAATCGCTAAAAGTTGCCAAATCAACCGTTACAAATGTAATTAAAGTGTTTGGGGAACGTTTGTCGACAGCCAGGAAGTCTGGATCGGGGGGAAATCGAAAACCGGAAGCCGCTGAGACGACAAAGAGAGTTGCCGGTAGTTTTCAAAGCGAAACCCTAACCTATCTCTCCGAGATGCCGCAAATAAGCTGGGTGTATCGTCTACAACCGTGCATCGAGCCAAAAAACGAGCCGGACTATCGACTTACAAGAAGGTAGTGACTCCAAATCGCGATGATAAACAAAATACGACGGCCAAAGCGCGATCCCGGAAGCTGTACACGACGATGCTGACGAAGTTTGACTGCGTGGTAATGGACGACGAAACCTACGTCAAAGCCGACTACAAGCAGCTTCCGGGACAGGAGTTTTATACGGCAAAAGAAAGGGAAAGGTAGCAGATATTTTCCAAGCACACGAAACTGTCAAAGTTCGCAAAGAAAACGGTTTGGCAAGCCATCTGTACCTGTGGCTTGAAAAGCAGCATTTTCATAGCTTCCGGGACTGTCAACCAAGAAATTTACGTGAAAGAGTGTTTGAATAAACGTCTGCTGCCTTTCCTGAAGAACACGGTTGTTCCGTACTGTTTTGGCCGGATTTGGCATCTTGCCATTACGGTAAAAAGGCCATGGAGTGGTACGCCGCCAACAACGTGCAGGTGGTTCCCAAGGACAAGAACCCTCCCAACACGCCAGAGCTCCGCCCAATTGAGAAATACTGGGCTATTGTCAAGCGGAACCTAAAGAAGACCAAAAAAACTGCTAAGGACGAGCAGCAGTTCAAGGCAAACTGGCTTTCTGCGGCGAAGAAGGTGGACAAGGTGGCTGTACAAAATCTGATGGCAGGGGTCAAGCGTAAGGCCCGGCAATTCGGATTTGGAAAAGCGGAAGCCTAACTGAATATTTTTCCTGAATTTTATACTAATTGAACTTGAAAAAGAAATTTAATTTGATTTTTTAAATAAACGATTTCACCGATTTACACGCGTTTTCCCTTGACAGAATTTTGACCGTATCACCCTTTATAGCTGACCACGACTCAAATAACTATCGTTAGGCTGCACAAGCATGTTAAACTTTGAAGCGATTAAACGACTTAGAGAGTAGGATTAGAAAAATAAAATAAGGCAATGAACGGGCAAGTAAACGTAAACTTTTCTACAATAGAAATAAAGAATTTAACTGAATAACGTTGAAGACAAAAACTGACTAAGGCGGACAAAGTGATAGGTCAATCAAACGAGGTAAAACGAGGTACGCATCGATGAATTTCAGAGCACATAAGAACTAGCCATCAATTAACTAAATTATAGAAGTAACAAAATGCGCTCTTGACCGTAACACTGACTCACTAATAGTAGATAACATAAAGAGACGCAACGACCTCCCGAACTCTTTTAACGGTAACATCAGACGACACTTAAACTGTGAGAATTCACATATGTCGACGACATAATGACAACTTATTTTTGATTCGAGAACACTGCTTAAAAGACTTTTGTAGCACATAAATGAAGAACGAAACTACAAAAGATTGAAGAAAACACACTGACTAATTAAATAACAAAAAGACGAAACGACACCATATGAAACAGTGGACATGAACATGACCCAGAGAAAGGGACAGCAAACTTGAAAATGTAACACCTTTTGAGGCAGTGTCAACAGCGTCTCTATGGACGACATGATCCTTGCACAGCTGGTGAAATGCTTCAAAAAGAAGTTATGTTATATAATTCTAACGCACAAGCAACAATACAATAACTTCGTATTTTTGGTTCGAGAAAACTTCTTCGTAAGACTTTCATAGCTCAAAAATGACACACTTCACCGATTGAACTACAAAAGAATGAAGTAATTACGAAACGCCGAACATAACTTGCAAACGTAACATTGACTAACAAAATAACAAAAAGACAGTTGATAATAACAGACGAAAGAACTTCAAATTCTCACACGTGGCTCCTTCAGAATCATTTGTGACAGCCTCTTCTTGGACGACATGTTCCGTGTACGGCTGGCAAAATGATTGGAAAGGATTTACGCTCCGTTATCCATCAAAAGCCTGGCGTAGAGGTTTCTACCCTATTCGGAGTCCCGCCAGAAAAAAATAACATCAAATAAGAATGAAAACTTGTGCATAGGTTATTTCAGGTCATAATATGACAGGATCGCGAATTCCAGATGCTCAGGTTTTGAAAAGTAAACAAATGCTACTTGACACCCCAGTGGGTCTGGATCCAATCACAGTAGAGAAGGAAGGAATTTTTCTGAGGTGAAAATATCTCTAGTCCTTTCGGGAGGGAATTGATGGGTTCTCCATACTGGAACGTTTTTTTCCGCCACGTTAGCGAATAATCATTGCGAAAAAACCACCGCTAAGAAGTTACATGGCGGTTTATGGGATCGCAAAAACCAACGAAATTAAAATACGTTGTTCGTCAAATTTGGCAGCGCTTCTGCTGCTTTGTTCTTTCTTCGATTCGCTATGTGCAACGTTTTTCCTTGAAAATCAAGTGGCCCCTCCTTGCAGCTATCATTTACTTAGATGGATTATTTTCCAAATGAGGTCGGGGATTTGATCACTGTTTTACAGTGGAATTTTCGAAGTTTGATTCAAATTTTTAGCTCACAATACCGGTTGTGATGCATTCGATCTTTGTGAAGAATGGCTCTCTTCCGAAATCAATCTTCCTTTTCATGATTTGAATATAGTTCGTCTTGATCGTGAGGATTCACGTGGAGTAGGAGTAATTTTAGGGATCAAAAAGTGCTACTCCTTAAAATCCTGGTACTGAAGTTGTCGCATGTATGGCTGTTATTGAAAATAAAAACCTTTACATTGCATCTATATATATTGCTCCTAAAGCCTTACTTAACCAAAAACAACTTTCAGATATTTGTTCGGTCGTTCCTTCGCCACGGTTGATCAGGGGTGATTTTAACTCTAACGGTACAGGCTGGGTAGAACTGTACGCTGACAACCGTTCTTCCCTGATATATGACCTCTGTGACAACTTCAATATGACAGTTCTCAACAGTGGAGAAGTTACACGCTTGGCTGGTCCATCCTCGATTGGCTAATCTACTGCCTGACCTCACGCTTTGCTCGAATTCATTATCGTTGGATTGCACGTGGAATGTGATCCTGGATCCCCACAGTAGTGATCATTTGCCTATTAAAATTTCGGTTGCCACCGGGTTCAATCCGCCGGAATCCATCAACGTCACGTATGATCTAACTCGTAGTATCGATTGGACAAGGTTCAAGACAGCGATAGATGAAGCCGTAACAACGGTAGACGGGCTTCCACCGCAGGAGGAATATAACTTCCTCTCCAAACTGATCTTAGACAGCGCGATTCAAGCTCAAACTCGACCAGTCCCAGGAACGTCATTTCGGAGGAAACCTCCTTCTCCATGGTAGGATCAGCAATGCACCGAGGTTTACCGCAAAAAGTCCGAAGCGTTCAAAGTTTTTTGTATACGTGGCAAATCTGAGCACTTCGGAAGGTACAAGGATCTCGAACGCGAATTTAAGAGCCTCATCAAGGCCAAGAAACGAGGTTACTGGCGACAATTCGTAGACGGGCTATCACGTGAAAAGGGTATTCGGAATACGTCGCGAAGATTGCGTAACAGACATACGAACAACGAGAACGAGGAGTACTCGGTCCAATGGATCCTCAAGTTCGCACGAAAAGTGTGTCCAGATTCTGTGCCAGCACAAATGTTTCCTCGCGAAACCTTGAATTCGATAGATGAGATTAGCCAACTTGACTACTTTGGTTGGGGTTATATGCTTCAACAAATACGCCCTACGAAAGGGCTTGCTTTAGATCGATTCAAGAAACATTTGGTTGTTGATGTTGTTTGAGAAGGAAATAATTTCTCATCACCAAGAGGCTCTAGAAGTAGACAGCATTTGTTTTGCTAGAAAAAAGTTGTGATAGTTCCGTTAGCGCACGGCATGCTGTAAAAAATTAATAGATGTAGTTTTTTAAATTGAGCGGAGGGCATTGTGAGGTAATATTTCGAAACAAACACACACTCTTTTGCCAAGCATCCCCATGCGGAGTAGGTCAAGGCAGGAACGAATCCACCATCTCGACTAGCAAAAGAATGTGCGCTTGATCGTGCTCATATACTACCGGTAGCTTAAATGGTTCTAACGAACTGTCTATTCACACTTTCAAATTCCCTTCATGGGAGAGAAACTATCTCCCGCTCATTTCGGGTTTATTTTTGCCATAGGACTTCTGCATTACCTAATTTGGTTGATATTTGGGATCAAATTCCTCAGGAAATCGTGCGTGCCAGCTGCGATGGGTTCACAATGCGTTTGTGCAAAGATTCGAATTAAATTAATATGGTTTGTTTCTATAACATGTATCCTTCAAATGAAAAATAAATGCTTTGATTTGGTTGATTTGTTTTGCTGTAATCCCATTTTGTTTTAGTGACACCTGTTGTGAGACACCCTGTAGACTTTGCCTAACTGGGCAACTTTTCCGACCGCACTAAAGCGCGGTCTGAATTTTGTTAATCCAGTCAGATCAGCAATCTGCCCCGCTGTGCAATGGCATCGTTTAGTTATTAACAAATACATACCAGCAAAAAAGAAACGTGGGAAAATATTTAAACCAGCGATTCTCGAGGAGTGTATCTTATCATTAAGCTACTTAATCGTCCACCCAGAACGCCTTGACTTTAAATATAAAAATAAGCAACCAACGCATCCTTCCATAAATCATGATTAGCAGTGCAACATTATTCGTAAGTATTATTATACAACGAAAACGTTTTCTAACGAACAGTCCGTCCCCTCTTTGTTGCAATTTTCCAAGCTTTGCTTCAAATCTGCGCTACAATCTCCCGCTCTGCAAGGCAAGCATCGGCATCAGTGGCGAATGCATCCGGGAAAACAAACGGCCCGGGATAGACCGGCTTATATACTCCAGCAACATTCTCGCAACAGCACAAGAGCATAAGCCCTGTCCAAACAAGTTTTCCGAGCAATTTTTCACTTAGGATGCTGATACTGATTTTAATCTCCTCGCCGTACCCATTCAGTGCTGTTGTTCTGTATAGTTTTTCTTCGGCGCCCACTTCCGCTGCTGGCAGAACTTGCTTCTCATCATCAGTGGAGCTTAGAAACTCGTGTCCCCCTTGTTGGCACGTACCAGTTGGTTGCACGCTTCAATAACCCTCGCTCGGATCCGCAGGCTGGACTTAGTGTTGATTGTGGAATAGAAATGTGTCCACAGATTCAATCTTGAGTAGGTTAGCAGGATATCTCTGTTTTATTTTCTGCTTCGGGGAAAACACCCATAATCGCTGGCGATTATCACTGCATGCTTTGAATGCCAAATAGCTATTGTCGTGCACACGAATGATGCATTGGCCGGGCCGCTATTAGCTGAGTGGATTGTAGCTGCCGCACAGCAAAGTCAACATATCCTGGTTGTCCTCCCTGGTGCTTTGTGCTTTGTGCTTTGTGCTTGTTATAAAAAGAAAAAAAAAGCATGTATATTAGGAATATTTTAAAGTGGTCTCGTTATTTTGAAAACTGGTCTTCTCATTACTACAAAAAAAATTGAGACAAAAACGATTTGTTCTTCCATGGTAATTCCCATAAATACTTCAAAGGGTCCGTGCAGTCAGAGTTCACAATCAATCGAGCTCACATTTTAGAAGCAGTATCAGGCAGTGTGTCAAATATTCACTTGTTGTGCTCAAAAACATACGATAATTATGACGAATGATACACCCGTTATTCTTACACTCTGCAACAATGATATGTTGTAACTTGAATGTATTACAACAAAATACGAAGGAAAACAACAAAATGTTGTATCGATGATGGGAAAGAGACAAGTTGATTTGAGAAAATGTTGTGACTCGCACACAGGTTGCTATGTCCTTGTTTTGGAGTAACAGCGATAAAAAAACGTTTTGTCATTATTGCAACACACTACCGATAGCAACATTGCTTTATCAGCAACATGAACAAAAGGGACAATCAGTTGTTGCTGTTAAACAAATTACTGATCTGAGCAATTATGAAATTTGTTGTGGATAGACTTCACCCTGGAGAAAAATGCCTGTATAAAATCACATACTGAACAAAATCTAACACTATCTTCGGCAAACTTGTGGAAAATTTACTATTCTATCAGGGAAAAAAAGCAAATATATGCGTTAAGCCTGATTTTGGACCTAGACCATCCTTAATATAAAGAAGTTCGTAACTACGGTTGTAACTGTAGCTTTTTCGATCACTGATAAAAAAGATTGGTAAACACAAACATGTTCTAGTTTCATTTAACCGGAGTTTCACGTTGAATTGGGCACAAACATCATATTAGTTTGATTTGACTACCTACGGTGGTTAAAACAAACTAAAATTTTGAGAAATTGTTTCTAGAATTGTGCAGTTAAGTTCAACTGACATCCGGTTGAAAAACCATTATGTTGGTTGTTTCATTATGACAGCTACGAAAACAAACAGATTTGTTGGTTGATTCTACCAATGCTTATGGTTTGTTTGAAACAAATTTTGGTATGATTCAAACTGCATTGCACAAACATTTCCGTTAACATTCAACTACATTTCTACTGTAATTTTAAGAATATTTATTTGCATAAATTGCTAATTAGAAATATTAGAAAAGGGCACATTGAAAAAAGACTTATCTCCGTCTAAGAGAAATATAAAAATGTTTAAGCGAGCCTTTCTACTGTTTTCAGTTTTTTTTAAATTAAAATATTAAATTTTTACCTATTCTTGAGTGACAGCGTCAACGCATGCAGCGGGACCGGATGATGGAATATGAAATAAACCAAAAAAAAGTCCGTTTCAAACTGTCTGTTTAGTTTGTTTTTCTCCTAACAAAATATAACTTTGAATTTACCGCCGCTCTGGTTGAATCAACCTAAAATTTTATTTTGTGCCCCTGGGTCAACGCAACCTGTATTTTGGTAATAATAAAACCCTCTAAAGGTATAAACAACAAAAATATTAGTTTAGAACAACCATAATTTATGTTGTATTGTGGTAATATATTTAGGTAGAAGCAACCAACCTATCTGTTTGTTTCAAAACGAAATCGTTGGTTTGAAACAACGAAACGGACTTTTAAAACAATCAGTGTTTTAGTTTGGTTGTCAACGGGACTGTTTAATCTCCGTGATTATGTGTGCTTACGATATCTTTTCAACCGTATTTATTTAGTCTACTGGAAGATCAATTTCAGAACTTAGGATCTATAGTTGAAACTGTAGCTTTTTCGGCAATACAAAGTTACGACATGCATTCAACCTTGTTCTCTGAATCTTTTGGAAGTTCAACAGACATTTTAAGTAAATCTGGGATATTCTAGGTAATCCAAAATGTTTTTGAGTTCATAACTTAGGGTCTACAGTTGTTATTGTAGCTTTTTTGGCTAAAAAAAACTAGCGATATATAATCAATAAAGTAATTTGAAGCTTTTGAAAGGTCAACCGGCACTATGAGATAATCAATTATGTTAGAGATGATTTAAGCTTATGATCTTGTAACGCAAATTGTAACGGTAGCTTTTTCAGCTATACTTATTTATAATATTTATTCAAACATGTTCATTGAGTTTTTCTGGAAAAACAACAGACATTATGAGATAATCTGGGATATTCTAGGTCATCCAAATAGTCCTGGAGCTCAAAACTTGGGATGTATAGTTGTAACTATAGTTTTTAGGCTAGACAAGTTTACGATATGTATTGAACCATGTTCAATTGATCTTCTGGAAGGTTAACCGACGTTATGATGAAATCTGGGATATTCTGGGATATACCATTAGTTCATAACTTAGGATGTACAATTGAAACTGTAGCGTTTTCTGATGTCCAAGATGTTCTGATGTATGATATGTATTCATATGTTCATTAAATCTTATGGAAGAGCAATTTATGAGATAATCTAGGATGTTCTAATTCATCCAACCTGTCCTAGTTAATCTGAAGTGTTCTGGAAGGCCAGCAGATATTATGAAATGATCAGCCATTCAGTTTTGTAGCCTAAAAATTAGGATCTGAAATTTCACCTGTAGCTTTTCAGGCTACACAAATTTACGATATGTAGTCAACCATGTTCACTGGATCTTCGCGTAGGGTTCTAGGTCATCCAAACTTTTATACAGTTCAGAACTTAGGATTTTTAATTGGTCGGGGTTCTGTCAGATTACACCAAGTGCGTCATTCCTCGTAACTGGTCCGGTACAGTCCTAACCGAATATTTTTGTCGGTGCATTGTGGAGATGGATCACTTAAATAGACTTTTGATTACAAACTTCAAGAATTACTGATGAATATGTCGGACAAAACTGATGGTTTTCGATAGGCGATTGGTGCGATTTGGCAGAACTCCGACCAATTGTAACTGTAGCTTTTTCAGCTACAAGGCTTATTAAGAATGACCTAGATTATCCAATAATATCTTTTGACTTTCCAGAAGGTTCAATGTACATGGTTAAATACATATCGCATCTTTGTACAGTCGAAAAATCTATAGACACAATTGTAGATTCTAGGTTTTTAACTCAGGACAAGTTCGCATGACCTAGAACACCTCAGATTATCTCATATTGTCGGTTGAACTCTCAAAATATTCGATAACCATGGTTGATTACAAATCGTAGCTTTGTGATATCGAAAAAATACAGTTACAAGTTTTGATACCGTTATGACATTCTCACAGTCATAACTTCTTCACCTTTAGTGCATTCTACTTACCCCGAGAGGCAATCTGATCTTCGGAAATCTCCTTTTCCAACTTCAACACACTGTAACACTCCGGGTGAGAGTTCTTGATGAGTCGTAAACAATTGGTCAACCCAAATGCTTTTGGACTGAATTTGAACTTGTGACCCAGGCTACAACTCAGACCCCCGCTCCTGGAACGCAGTCCGTTTTGCACTTTTTCGGACAAATTTTCTTTGTCCTCTTGTACAAATGATGAATCCATTTGTTCAAAACACCGAAACGTAACAGAATGCACAGAAAAAACGCCACAAATGTACATAGAAAATCTTATTAAAACTCGAACTATAAACGATAAAACGTACGCAATAAGTAGAGGAATGTCGCTAGAAACGAACATGGTTGAAAAGATGTACAATATCTGTTGCAAATCAGTCAAATTTTAGGAATAAATTATGTATTGTATGCTATTATAACAACTTGTATGATATGCCTTAGTTTATGTTAACAGAACAAAGTGAAATTTATTGCACTCGTATGTTTCGCTCCAGGCTGTAAGTATCCATCCATCTTTACCAACTATCCCCTATCCCTCGACAAAATTTTCGTTAAGTCAAGAGTAACAAACTCAAACAATGGCATAATAACATATTTTCTTTCAAAACAACAAGCTTCCCCACACATACGAGCACCACCAACAGATGAAACCATTATCACCTTCTGATGCTGTACGTATACGTAAACTAGCAAGAAATTCTCGAAAGAATATGTCAGGTTTTGAGGAGAATGATACGGAGATGCAGAATTCAGACTTAGACGGCCACTTATATCAGTTCAAGATTTAGTCAAATTCGACTTAGAAGATCAAACAGTGGAGTTACTCATAGACTGGGAAAAATAGCAGACATGGGTAAAAGTTCCTCATACCTATGTTTACTCAAATATTAAACAATTTCACGCAGTCCATGCGTAGCTCTACTTTCTTCACTGTTGAATTGAACTCGATTCAATTTTGAATCAATATCAGTAGCCGTGTACTTATAAAAAAAGGCATGAAAAGTAAGAGGGATAAAACCAAACAATTGTCTCTTTCCGGTAGATGCAACATGTGACATGATTGAATGTATTTTTGTTGCATGCAAAGCAATATACATACAACGCAATGTACATACAATATACAATGTCTCTTTCCTAAATAAGAATCGGATGTTATGAAACATTTTAATCTTGATTCATCTGCCCTGCAATTTATCATTATTGTGTTGAGTATGCAACAATGATAAGGATACATTATTTTTTGTCCCAACATTGAAAAGTTAGGACAATGTCTTTATCATTCATACATTCGCGAATTTGGATTCACTGGTATCAGGTGCTGATTTGGAACCAGTTGAGTGGGGTGAAGTTGAATCGATACTTTGAACCACCCTTAGGTGAGGTTCCCAAAATAATTATGACGATTCCTCAAATTCAACCAAAGCCTCTGCAACTTTTAACAATAACTTTTGCATTAAAAAAAATGGACAAAAATTGCCGATTTCCACCCGCACTGGCAAAAATGCCCATGCAAGATCAAACATAGTAACCCATGAGTCAGCAGATAAAATTTGACAGCTCTATCAGTCGAACTCAAACCGTGATGGCAAAAACAGTGAAGCAACTCTGCTCAGAAGTGAGAAGGTGCTGCTGTGGCTGACAATCAGCGAGAAGGAGATGTCAAAGCCGTTCTTCTTTCGCTCTGGACTGGCTGTGAACGGGGAAATTTATAGTACGAAATACCTGCCGGAAGTTTCGTCGCTCATCAAGAAATACCATAAGAGCAAAGAAGTGGTGTTCTGGCCGGATTTGGCGTCGGCCCACTCGAAACGATCGTTGGAGAAGATGGAGCGGCTGAATATCGATGTGGTACCCAAGTCAGCGAGCCCACCCATCGACCCCAGCTGCATCACGTCGGCTAAAGCACTATCGCGAAAGTTGTACAAGACGATGCTGACGAAGTTTGATGGCGTGGTACAGGACGATGAAACTTACGTCAAGGCAGACTTTAAACAGCTTCCTGGAAAGGAATTTTATACAGCAACTGGACGGGGAAAGGTGGCAGATATCTGGTGTGGCAGGTCATCTGTACCTGTGGCTTGAAGAGCAACGTTTACATTGCGACCGGAACCATCAACCAGGAAATTTATCTGAGCGAGTGCCTACAAAAACGTCTACTGCCTTTCCTAAAGCGACACAATTGTTCCGTTCTGTTTAGACCTTCAAGTGGTGCCCAAGGACAAGAACCCTCCCAACACACCAGAGCTCCACCCAATCGAACAATATTGGGCCATCGTCAAGCGGAACCTTAAGAAGACTCATTAAGCTGTTGTGAGCGAGAAACAGTTCAAAGCAAACTGGCGTTCTGCGATGAATAAAGTGGACAAGGGAGACTGTATAAAATCTTATGGCAGGAAGACGCGGCAATTCGCATTCGGTAAAAAGTAAGCTAAGCTGAATATTTCTCCTGTATTCTGTATAAACTAAACTTGAAAAATAAAATGAATTTGACTTATTGATAAAAACTTCGACTCACACACATTACTGTTTGACCAAATTTTGATCGGAACACCCTTTACCTTGAATATTAGGAACCAAATGGGACCCATCCATTGCGCAATTCACTGCTCCTGAGTGGAATTTAAGAAAATGAGCTGATTCCTTATTTTTAATTCAGATTTTGGGATGACTGATGCGTCTGTATAAAACGCTGATCCTCTACATATTTGATTAATCGCGCTTTTTTGCTTCTTAAAAAGTGATAAAGAAGTGGTGATATTCTTTCTCCTCTGTAGAAGTGATTGAAAAAGCATGCGCCTTTTATTACTTCTAATCCAGTATAAAAGCTATGTGTTCTAAATCACAACGTCCAACCACAGCTTTATGATCCCTAAATGGACATCCAGTGCCATATCGTCCCATTTAATGTTCCGATTGTGGCCGTTACCCTCCATTTGTTGATCGAAATGCACAGTTCATAGAGCAACTACTCAGTGGCCCTTCGCTCCTCTATTCAACCCCAAACACGTGGCCAGCGGCAGCAGCGGTGCGATTTATGTCCAATGATATCGCTGACCATTTCCGTTTTAACGAGCTCCACTAGGGCCCGATTGCATTCCCTGCGCTGCCCTAGTGTGCACAAAAAGGTTATAAATTTTACGATTGTATACCCTCTGGCCGGCAACAGATGCAATTTCAACCTGTTTGAGCTTTGACACATGAAATATTAAATGATTGCGAAGCCAGCCAATCATCCGGCTAATTCGGCTTTGCCAGAACCATTCACATTCAATCCAACAAACGATCATCAGGACCACAACAGGGATTCGCTTTTTGGCTGCAATCCTTGACTGTTCCGCTGTCGGTCGTGTGACTAGGAATGACGGCGAAATTGCTTTCTTGTGTATTGTACACAACCTAATCAGAAGCAACTAAACCACAAACAGCCATGGTGCAAACAAGCATTTGTTGCTCCAAAGTGCAGCAGTCAGCATTTTCAGACCCGACGAGCAAGACGTCCAAACGGCTGTTGCATGAATAAAATCGGAATATTTGTTGCTAAAATTATCCCCGGTGGCCTTCTGCCGGTGACATCTTCTCTTGGCATAGTCTGTCGATTGATCCTCCGGGTGGAGAATTTCAATTTACAGCGCCTTGCAGGGATTAGATTGCATTGCACGAGAAGAAGAAAGCAACAGGTCAGTTGGCATTGGCCGTCTCCATGGTGATGGCTGTGAGAAGACATGCAACTGGCAAACATGAATTAAGATTTAGTTTTGACCTAGGACAGGACCTGCCAGCTGTTAGTGCAAAAACAAGACCATTTACCTGTCAAAAAAGACCGTTTTTCATTGGTCGCTTTGACAACCGCCTCTACCGCCTCCGTCGGGTTATGTTACAAGCAGGCAGTTTGTTGTTGGTTTGGCGGTGTTGCTTGTAGTCACTGTTTTTTCACTTTTTTCGTTTGTGACAACTCACACCAAATTTTTATTGCTGGAAAACAGCAAAGTTTTGCTGATTTTTTTTGTGCTGTAATTTCAGCAATACATACAGCAAAACCAAGATTGCTGATCAACCAGCAAAACTGATATTCAAAAAAAAAAATTACAGCTCTTATACTGAGCCTTTCTCCCCACAGCAGAATTTGCAGCGTAAGCATCAATGAAATTTAATAAAACCTTAAAATTAACGTTTAGTTTGATGCAGCTTCATTTCCCGAACGACAAAAGAAAGTTTTTTAGTTACTTTATTTTCAATAGGATTACTCTGTAAACATATCTGGCAACATTGGAGCGACCCCCGTATCAAAGCAATCATAAATTTATAAGAGGTCATCTCTCTCTGAGCTGACAGGTCCTGTCCTAGGTTTTGACATGCTTGGAAGACTGCGTGATTGAGTTGACGGGAACTTTGTAGAAAATAGACTGTTGGTATTTGCTTTTATGAATACACTTTAATTGAATTTGTCAACATCATCATATAAGTGTTAGGAAGCTTTTTGATTGTTTTGTTTTTTTATCGCTTGGACTTGGACACGTTGTTGTTCACGCTGGGAGTTAATTAAGGTCTGTATCACCAATAACCCGGGCACCTCAAGTTTTAAGTAAAACACGCATTTCGCATTATATTTCAATTTTAGTTGTTTATTTCAGATTCATGGGATATGATTTAGCAGCTCGTGGATTCAAAACTAGACCTGTTCGCCGATCGTATATGGTATTTTCAAACGCCGTGGTCTTTCTTGGCGGCGGCGGCGTGGATCGCCGCGGGCATAAACTATCCCCTTAACATTTCCTCGTACATTAATTGTTATGTTATATATTCTCCGTGCGAGGAGTAACGATTACGATTATCCCTTTTTAACGGTTTGGTTTTCGCGTGCAATGTTAAGACTAAAGAATCACTCCAATTCTTATATTTTGATAGAAAGCCCGGATATCCATAGTGTTTTATTACTCAGGTCGATGAATTGACATGGAACAGTGTGTGTACAAATACATGAGACTTAACATTATAGAATTATGGATGGATTGTCACGTTTTCCCAAACTCCCCCTCCCTCCTTACTGCGTGACATAATTAACGGACCTTCCCTTATGTCTTTATTAATAAACTTAACCAGTTTCAGAAGCGTAAATACAAGTTATATCCAAATAGAATAAAATTGTCATTATTATGCAAACATGGGAAAGTGCTCTAATGTGGGTCTTTGGATCTAAAATTCGGCCTATCGATAAAATTTGCCTGTCTTTAATTTTTATGTAAGGGGCTATTCATAAACCACGTAGACTTTTCCTGGGGGGAAGGGGGGGTTTTACCAAAGTCTATAGACGCATACAAAAATTCCAAAAAATGTATGGAGATAAGTCAACGTAGGGGAAGGGATTCTTTGTCCCGAAGCTAAGAGTTTAGTTTTCAATATTGAAAATCTATAAATCTAAAAATCTAAAATTCTAAAAATCTAAAAATCTAATAAGCTAAAGATCTAAACATCTAAAAATCTAAAAATCTAAAAATCTAAAAATCTAAAAATCTAAAAATCCAAAATTTTAAAAATCCAAAAATTTAAAAATCTAAAAATCCTAAAATCTAAAAATCTTAAATGTAAAAATCTAAATATCCAAATATTAAAATATTTAAAAATCTTAAGATCCAGGAATCTAAATATCTAAAAATCTAAGAGTATAAAAATCTCAAAATTTGAATATCTAAATAGCTAAAAATCTAAAAATCTAAAATCTAAATCTAAAAATCTAAACATTTAAGAAATCTGAAAATCTGAAAATCTAAAAATCTAAAAATCCAAAAATCTTTAAATCTTAAAATCTTAAATCAAAAATCTGAAAACCTTAGAACCTAAAAATCTAAAAATCAAAAATTTATAAATCTTAAGTTTGAAATAATTAAAATATTTAAAATCTAAAAATCTAAATATCTGAAAATCTGAAAATCTAAATATATAAAAATCTAAAAATCTAAAAATCTAAAAATCTAAAAATCTAAAAATCTAAAAAGCTTTAAATCTAAAAATCTAAAAACCTAAGAACCTGAAAGTCTAAAAGAAAAGTAATTTTTAGACGAATTTGTACCGCGTGTGTAACTGAACTAGAATTACCGAACTACACTTTGGGACCTGCTGGAAAATCTGCCATCAGACACCTGAAGATCTCAGGGTGTGGAAATAAGGGTGCCAACCCTTCGACGTGTGCCCTGAGCCCGGCCCTATCCGGAACCACCTTTCGGTATTACTTCGAGGAGGAGGCTATTGTACGCTAAGCACCCATTGTGTCTAACTACTTAGGTCTTTAGTAGTTAGTTGGTCTTTTTTTTTGTTTATTTTTTTTTTTGACGGGATGGAAAATCTGCAAACAGACTCCTGAAGAACTCAGGGTGTGGGGATGATGGCGCCAACTCTTTGACCCTCTAAAAACCCACCCGTGCCTCGAGCCCCGGCCCTCCCCGGAACCACCTTTTGGTGTTACTTCAGGGAGGGGCCTAGTGTGCTTTACGCACCCTCTATGTCTAACTACATAGGTCTCTAGTGGTTAGCTTCGCCGACCTGACGCTGATTCGATCGAGATGCCTCTGGATCCAAGCAGGGTTCGGGACGTCTGGTGGCCAATCCAGATCGTCCGCGATCTCCCTACCCGACCACTTACGGTACCTGCCGAACCTCGCGTCGTATGGTCCCTCCTCCGATCGAGAAAGCCAGGGCCAGGACCGGGGTTGGAACGTCTGGGAGTGTGGCACTACCCCAGGATCGTCCCTGTTCCCCATGTCACGACCGCTTACGACTTCCTGCCGGATCCCACGCCGCATGGCGCTTCTTCCGTTGTAGTTCGTTTAGCCGGGGGCGCTTAACGTTTCCAGGGTGCACCGCGGGGAGGCGAACTACTTCCACACCCCCAATAGTTGGTCCCTGCGATCTGTCGTTGGTTGTTCTGGCATTTTAATTGGAGATCAAGTAGAATCTGAGAGGCTTCCATGCATGCCACTTCTCAGATCGGTATTGGAAGATCCGCTGGACAAGGTTGTCCGGAGTCGTATTGTGACCGCTTACGGCTATAATGCCAGATCTAGTGCCGTCGAAGTGAGGGCGTGCCAAGAGCACATGTTCCGCGGTTTCCTCTACTCTCGGGCACACGGTGCATGACCGGTATAGTCATAGAGGCTTTCTTGCAAGCGTAATCGACGTGGCTGGTAAAGAACAGCTTGTCGTAGATCATAATCCCCGATCAGTACCTCAGGGATCTCTTTGATGTTCTTGTGCAGATGCCAGCACTAATTGTGCTGGCTAGAATTACCTGTTGCTCCGATTTGTGGTTGTTAAAAACCATGGCCTCAGTTTTATGATTAGCAAGTTCCAGTTTCCTGGAACTCATCCATTTTTCAACAATTCCAATGGATTGCAAGGCCATTAGCTCCACCTCTTTGATGGATTCAACATATACCTCTAAGGTGATGTTGTCTGCGAATCCGACAATCTTCACCCCATTTGGGAAGTTAAGTCACAAAACCTCGTCATACATCGTGTTCCATAGCATCGGGCCCAGGTCCAAACCTAGCGGGACGCCTGCGGTGATCTGGACACGCCTCTGATCCACCTCTGTATTGTGCACCACTACTTCAGAAAATAGATTCCCTGATTCTTGTACAGGTACCCAGAAATCAGGAGGCGTTGAAGCAAGTGGGCGATGGCCTCCCAACTAGCGTTATTAAACGCGTTTCTCCCGTCACGGGTTACCAAAACACAGGAGCGGACTCCTTGAATCTTGCGCAAAATGGCATCCACCGTCGATTTGCCTTTACGGAAGCCAAACAGGTTGTGGCATGTGGGGGTTACTGGAAACAGGATTTTTATTTATATTAAAATGGATTTCTGTCTGACTGTCTGTCTGACCGATCGGAGTGAAAATATGTATGCAGGTATTTTTGGGGCTGGGGAAGGTTCTTATGATTGTTTGAGATCGCTTCCCCCTTCCGGCTCGCATACAAATGAAACACAAATTTCTGCATAGCTTGAGAACTAATCAAGCAAATGGAATCAAAAATGGTATGCGGGGTTTTTTGAATGCAAGAAATGTTTCTATGGTGAATTCAAACACAAATTTCAGCCAATCCTGAGAATTATCCAGGTAATTAAGCCACAAACTTTGTATTGTCTAGGTAAGAAGAATGTTCTGATAGAAGTTTGAACTCCATATTACTCAAAAAAAAAAACTCATTAATAAAAAGCGACAGTTCTTTGTAATGTTCATTCATTTAGTTGCAGGCGTAGCAACGCTCGCACCGGGATCAGCTACCGGGATTAGCCTGTACCCTCCGTGTACTTTGTCAGTCTGTTGAGGGTTACCCTTTAAAGCACCTTAACTGCCGAGCCCAGCAGACATATAAGTCCATTTGCCGATGAATCATCTAGTGGCTTTTCTGTCTTTGGTAGCAATAACAGAGTCTGGTTTTTCCAGGCGTCCGGGAAGACGCCCCCTTCTAGGAATTTTTGCATAATGGACCTGTACTGGCCTTCTGACACAGGCCATTAAAGAAATTTCGCTCTGCTGGCCTTTATCTTCCATTTCAGCGCGACCTTTTTCGCTGACTAGCGTCCCTCTATGCTCCATTCGGACCATTCCTCTGCCTTGTGTGAAGGCATGTTTTTCGTAGGTCGGCGATTGACTCCGTCCACCAATACACCGGTGACCTCCCATTCCTAGGTTTGACCTTCCTAGGCATGGTCCCAGCGCACGCTCGTGTAAGCGACAAAATGAGTGTCGGTCACCTGCTAGGTTCTTGAGTTTTGCGTAGGATGTGTTCCTTCGTAAGCTCCCACTCAAAGTATCTACATTAGAGTAGGGTGTCCTCCATTTGCGGATAGAATGCTCCTCCACCTACACGCTGTCTTGTATTGTGGATGATACAGTAACGAGCTGCCACTATGGGTGTAGCCATCATCCACTCCCCATCCAAATAACACAAAGCTGTAACAGTTGGTTACCGCAACTTGGATGTGACTTAAATGAGGCACAATGAAGTTCTTTAGCCTGGTTTGAAACAAGTGTCCTAAAATCTGTATCCACATTAATCCGGACACCTTCAAATCATTGTAACTTTTGAAATATTGCACGTAGGAATGATAAATTTCACTGTGGTATAGCTGAGAGTCTATGATTAAAAAGACTATGATTGATGTTTACATTTCATGTTTAGTATTCAAGATGGCGACGAAAGAAAAACAAGTGCGCTGGCAAATTTTGTACGGGCGTACGGCAAGTCCTGACTTGTCAATACGGGACCTTCCAAAAACATTGGATTTGCCTAAATCCACTGTTCACGATGTGCTCAAATCATTTTTGGGACGTTTGACGGTGGAGAAGAAACAGAGAAGTGACAAAAACATTGGACGCGCTGATCGTGTCATGGACCGAAAGGTGAAAAGGATATTAACGAAAAACCCAAATCTTTCCTATCGAACGGTGGCTTCCAAAAATCAAAACAACCTTTTGGACTTAAGTCGTATGAAGTAAAAACAGTTCCAAATCGCAACGACAAACAGAACTTGGCAGCAAAATTACGGGCTCGACGTTTGTACTGCGAATATTTGACGAAGTTTTCATGCGTTGTTATGGACGATGAAACTTATTACCTGGAAGATTTCAAGCAGCTTCCAGGGCTGGCTATTGATTCTGCTATGGCCAGAAATGCGACAGCTGAGCCTTTCAGAACGAAGAAGGCATTGAAATTTCCCAAAAAAATACCTTGTGTGGCAAGCAATCAACAAAGAGATCTATCAGAAAGAGTGTGTGCAGAAGCGATTGCTACTGTTCATCAAAAGTCACAAAGAAAAACCTTTGTTCTGGCCCGATTTGGCATCATGCCACTATGCTAAAACTGTGATGAAGTGGTACCAAGCAAATCAAGTGAACATTGTACCAAAAACCTCAAACCCGCCAAATTGCCCAGAGATACGACCAATCGAGAGATATTGGGCTCTGATGAAGCGGAAGCTTTCTGAAAAGAAGCAAGGAATCAAAGACATCAAACACTTCCAGCAAATTTGGACAATGACGGCTTCTACGATTTCTGAAGAGTCTGTACAAACCTTAATGGATGGAGATAAGCGCAAAGTTCGAAAATTTTATGCAAATACCGAATAACTTTGTTTGTTTTAATGTTTTGTCTTCACGAATTGTTAAAACATACCCCATGAATCTGAAATAAACAACTTGGACGGAAATATTCAGATTTTGAGGTGTCCGGATTATTGCGGATACAGACCTTACTAGCATCCCTAGTAACCCAGGACTGCAGAATGATACATGAAAATTGTTTTACTACAGCTAAATTGGGTAAAAAA
>JASCZW010014207.1:0-23503 GCA_034211315.2 Aedes japonicus | reverse complement strand
ACTGATTCCACGCCAAATCGGTCGGTCACCAAACTCAACTATCTTCGATTTTGATGAAACTTGGTACACGTCTTCGGTATGTTGAAAAAAATCCACTGGTGTTAAGATTATTTGGATTCAAGAGTAACTTTTGAGATGGGTGTATGTTTTTTTCCAACATTTTACTTGAAAAATCGTAGTTCAAAAACCATTACATTTAGAGAAAAACTTTATATGGGGAGTTGTAGAGAACTAAAAAGGCTTTGTAAAAAAATGTACACTGAAAAAAAATTTTTTTTCATAAAGAAAAATCGAAAATAAATACTAAAAATCAAATATAAAAAACATATTTTTAATATTTTTCAAATTTGTTTTGTGGAAATTTGAGAAAAAAGACACGTTTTGAAAAAACTTCTAGGATGGACGCTCTTATAATAAAAAGTTTTCCGAAGAGCGAACTTTGGTGCATATTTCAAATTTTGGTTATTCATTATTATAAATGAAAATTAATTATACAATATGATTTTGGAGATCATTAAAAACAATAATGATTATAATGATAAATCACCTGAACGCAAACCGTTTTCGAGATTTTTCGGATTTTATTTCAATAGAATGAAAAACCTCAGAAAATTCGCTCTTTTCTTAAGTTAATCGAGATTTCCACCAGAAATGATAAATTTTCCAAGATCTTCATATTATAACGTTCACATTACTCTAATGTCCTCTTTTCTTTTGATATCAGGATGATAAGAAGACTCATTTGAAAAGAACAAGATAAATAGCACTATTGTTTTAATATTGCAATCAATATATTTATAATTGTTTTATGGCTGTATCGGTCGGGCCGCTCAGAGAATGAAGGAGCGAATTTGCTAAAGCGATGAAAGTAACAGCGAGATAGATGTCGCAGGGGCGACAAGTGTAGAAATGGACAGATGATGAAATTATGCGGAGGGTCATATAGAAGAAGCATATTAATCGAACTGCTGACTATTTTGCCAAGCTCCAACGATGTTAGAGGTCGGGTGTAGTGTGTGAAAACTACACTCCGAACAGTTCGGATGATGTAGCGATGAAAGTAACACATATTGTTTGAGTGTAGGTAGACAAATAGCAGCTATAACGTATGTCAGGTATATCTTCTCATAAAAAACAGCTAATGTACGCTGCCTGTAAACTACCAGAGATGTTTTATACCTGCATTTCCAAAGGTACCACAGCCAATATATATGCTCATACATAGTCGCATTCATCAGTAAAATCTATCTGAGTGAACTGAAAATGGAGTTTAACATGAAGAAGTGTTGTATGCCGTTTCCCACTAAACGGTGCTCAAAAAACCTTCGTAAATTAACCGAACAAAATGTCAAAAAACTCAAGTTTATGGGCAAAACACATTTGGACACTTCTTTGATGATTTGTGATAATTGTCGTTTGCATTTAAATAGAACGGAACAATCCCATGCTGCAATTTCGAGCCTAGTGAGAAACCATCAATTACTAACATTATGGATCCACAACCATCTACATCACGGCAAGTAGACTTGTATGGTCTCGAGGAAACGCCATCGGCAATATCATTAATGTCAGTGCCATCTGATAGCAGTGTGCAAGATTATTCAAGGCGCCATAATATTGATCTATTTAACAAGGGCGTAGCTGGAATCAACGTTTCGCCAATATCGGCTAAAAAGTTCCTGAACGTAAATTATGCCCGCAAAAAGTTCAAAGATGTTTCAAACGGCATTCGGACACACATATTTGGGGATCAAGCGGAGGAGGATGACCTGGACCAATTGAAAGTGAAAGCAGCCGAATATGACGAAATAATCGCGCAGCTAAAGGACCGGTATGCTGATCCAGAAACTTCGAGGGACGATCAAGTAAGGATACTTTCGGTTTTACCACAATCTTGGACAAATCAAAGAGTAATGGCAGAATTTGGAATAACAAACAAGTACATCGTATCACAAGCTAAATTCCTTGCAAAGCACGAAGGTGTTTTAGCTGCCCCTAACGAAAAGCTAGGACACGGTCTGAACCCGGAAATAAAAAACCAAATTTTGCAATTTTGTAAAACTGTTTTCGAATGACGAAGAAGGCAGGATTCATAATATATATAAAAGCAATCAATAGTTTATATAATGTTTATGTAATATTATCAATGACCGAGACTAATAAATGGTATATATAAATATAAATCCAACCATAATTCATTATTTTTGTCTTATAACTTTAAGTGAAGCTTTTTCAATCGACGAGCTGTTAAGAGTAAGTAAGAGGCACATACATGTGTTTTAAAAAGGCTAAAAACACAAGAGAAACAATCGTTAGCTATTGTTGTTTTAATATCACGAGTAATTTATGAAAAGGGCGTATTTTTTGAGGTTTTAAAATTTTATTGAAAGAAAATCAGAAATATCTTGAAAACGGTTGCGTTTACGTGGTTTATCATTATCATCATTATTGTTTGTAATGATCTCCAAAACCATATTGTAACATCAAAATTTATTTATAAGAATGAATAACCAAAATTTGAAATATACACCAAAGTTCGCTATTTGAAAAACTTTTTTATTATAAGAGCGTCCATCCTAGAGTTTTTTTAAAACGTGTCTTTTTCCTCAAATTTCCATACAACAAATTAAAAAAATATTAAAAATATGTTTTTTAGATATTTTATTTTTAGTAATTATTTTTGATTTTTCTTGATGAAAAAAAAATTTTTTTTCTGTGTATATTTTTTAAGAAAGGCTTTTAGTTCCCTACAATTCCCTTATATAAAGTTTTTCTCTAAATGTAATGGTTTTTGAACTACGATTTTTCAAGTAAAATGTTGGAAAAAACACATACGCCATCTCAAAAGTTACTCTTGAACCCAAATTATCTTAACACCAGTGGAATTTTTTTTCCAACGTACCGAACTCATGTGCCAAGTTTCATCCAAATCAATGATGATCGGGTATGATTTTTGGGATTTCCGGCACATTCTGGATGGAATCCCTCTACTGGAAAACAGATAAGATAAGTTTAAGCAGAAAAAAATGTTAAAGGTCCCGAAAAATTACTTGGTTTTTTAAGCTGTTTGCACCTGTGGGCTGGGAAGTGAAAGTTTGATTACAACTGGCACTGTCAAATAAGATATTTATGTAAAGGAATGCTTGCAAAACGCCTATTGCCTTTCTTGAAGAAACCTAGTTTTTCCATGCTGTTTTGGCCAGACCTCGCTTCTTGCCACTACGGAAAATGGCTCAGAGATGGTATACCGCCAATAGTATGCAAATCGCACCCAGGAGAAAAACCCTCCAAGCTCGCCGGAACTGCGTCCATTTGAAATATATTGGGCGATCGTAAAGAGAACTCATTATGCAAGCCGATCAGGCTCTTATACTACCTATTGCTTATTTCTAGTTCTAGCGATTTGTCCCTCTCCCAGTACTGCCTAACTGCATGGGGTAGTATGGTAAAGGGTGTATTCGATAAAAATGGCACACAGAAAATCTTCTGTAACTTTTGAATCGTCTGAGTAAAAAACCTAGAAATTTGAGTAGATCTTATCCATAGTGTATTATTTACATTTGCCAAGTTTCATAGTTATACATTCAGTAGTTCCAGTCATGTCGTCGAAACAAGAAATTGTCCGTGAGAAAATTTTGTGCACTCACAATCAAAATCCAGGGGCGTCCCACCGGTGGATTGCTAAAAGGCATGGAATTGCAAATACAACTGTGTCTCAGGTAATAAGAACCTTCAAGGAGCGTCTAAGTGTCCAAAGGAAGGAAGGGAGTGGTCATAAAAGTGGTCCAATCGACAGTAAAATGGCCAGGAAAGTCGTACAACAATTCAAGAACCGTCCAAACATGTCAATTCGAGATGTCGCTAAAAAGTCTAAGGTGTCAGTCGGTTTTGTGCAGAAAACCATGAAGCGTCCTGGGTTACATGTTTACAAAGTGCAAAAAGCCCCAAACCGGAATGAAAAACAAAACATCACTGCGAAAACCCGCGCCCGGAAACTTTACACGAAGCTGCTCACCAAATCCGGTTGCATCGTGATGGATGACGAATCATACGTCAAGGCCGACTTCCGTCAACTTCCTGGGCAAGAATATTTCGTTGCCAAGTCGAAGTTTGATGTTCCGGAGGATGTTCGAAAGAAGAAACTATCGAAATTTGCAAAGAAGTTTCTAATCTGGCAGGCGATTTGCGGATGTGGTGAAATAAGTGCCCCCTTCATCACTTCTGGAACAATAAACGGTGCGATTTACACGGAAGAGTGCCTTGAGAAGCGTCTCTTGCCATTCATTAAGAAGCACAAAGGATCAACTCTGTTTTGGCCTGATCTAGCATCCTGCCACTACGCTCGAAACGTATTGGAGTGGTACCGAGCCAACGGAGTCAATTTTGTGCCAAAGGATATGAACCCACCAAATTCATCGGAAATTCGTCCTTTTGAAAAATTCGGGGCAATCATGAAAACGGAACTTCGCAAACATCCCAAAACTATAGAAACAGAGCTAGAATTGAAGAAAATTTGGGTAAAAACAACAAAAACACTGGGAAAATCGGTTGTACAAAATTTGATGGGTGGAGTGAAAAGGAAGGTGCGGGCATTCGGGATGGGAGACGAAATTGAATAAAACAAATGTTGTAAATCAAAACTCATTAGTAGTTCTTCATTCCCTGAAAATTTCAAGAAAATCCGATAATCAGTTTAATTTTGATGAGTATATATGTGTGTGCCATTTTTATCGAATACACCCTTTAAAGGGTTATGTGCCTGATTCGGATACTACCGTTCAATAATTCCCGCCGCTCGTTTTCAAACTTGTATCTTTCAATTTCAAAGCCTGCCGTTGCCCTATACGGAACTATCAATACACTTTCTTTTTATGTATATTCGTTCGAGCAATAAATTACCGTCCACTCCTAGCGCTTCGCATTGGAGATGAGAAATTATCTGCTTCTGACAAACTTCATTAAAGACCGCATGGGACTGACTGCGCATGGGAGAATACAAAAAATAACTATCAAAGTGGAGTCAGAATAGTTTTGCGAGCAATAAAATTCCTAATCCTTTTATCTATTGAAGTAGGCCTCCTCAAATATCCTCACTATTCAAATAATTGCGCTAAATATGTCGCATGGCGACGGCCTTCATGGCGCACCCCGTAAGCATGTGTGAGATCATACAACCATGATATAAAAAATGAGCTTTTATGGCAAAGTAACGTCGACACAGGAACGGTCCGATTTTATCTACCGTTGAAATATTTCAATAACTATACCATATCTACATTTACCATCAATTAAAATTCAATTAACTCAAGAAAAATATTTACAAAAACAACGTGAAACGTTACAACTTAAGAAAAATATGTGATTTAATGAAATTTGGGAGTTATATTTCATATATAAAGGGCGATACGGTCAAAATTTGGTCAATATCAATTTGACGTATTTCTTTCAATTTTGCATTTAAAAAACCTGAACACGCCTCATTTTGAAGGTGTGTGTGTGTGTGTAGAATGTTGCTCCTATTTTGATTTTGGAATTCACTCTTCAGATGTCAAAATGCCGTCCAAGCAAGAAGAGCAGCGTATCAAAATTTTGCTCGCGCATCGCGAAAATCTGAGCTACTCGCACGCAAAGTTGGCAAAATCGCTAAAAGTTGCCAAATCAACCGTTACAAATGTAATTAAAGTGTTTGGGGAACGTTTGTCGACAGCCAGGAAGTCTGGATCGGGGAAATCGAAAACCGGAAGCCGCTGAGACGACAAAGAGAGTTGCCGGTAGTTTCAAGCGAAACCCTAACCTATCTCTCCGAGATGCCGCAAATAAGCTGGGTGTATCGTCTACAACCGTGCATCAAGCCAAAAAACGAGCCGGACTATCGACTTACAAGAAGGTAGTGACTCCAAATCGCGATGATAAACAAAATACGACGGCCAAAGCGCGATCCCGGAGGCTGTACACGACGATGCTGACGAAGTTTGACTGCGTGGTAATGGACGACGAAACCTACGTCAAAGCCGACTACAAGCAGCTTCCGGGACAGGAGTTTTATACGGCAAAAGGAAGGAGAAAGGTAGCAGATATTTTCAAGCACACGAAACTGTCAAAGTTCGCAAAGAAATATCTGGTTTGGCAAGCCATCTGTACCTGTGGCTTGAAAAGCAGCATTTTCATAGCTTCCGGGACTGTCAACCAAGAAATTTACGTGAAAGAGTGTTTGAATAAACGTCTGCTGCCTTTCCTGAAGAAACACGGTTGTTCCGTACTGTTTTGGCCGGATTTGGCATCTTGCCATTACGGTAAAAAGGCCATGGAGTGGTACGCCGCCAACAACGTGCAGGTGGTTCCCAAGGACAAGAACCCTCCCAACACGCCAGAGCTCCGCCCAATTGAGAAATACTGGGCTATTGTCAAGCGGAACCTAAAGAAGACCAAAACAACTGCTAAGGACGAGCAGCAGTTCAAGGCAAACTGGCTTTCTGCGGCGAAGAAGGTGGACAAGGTGGCTGTACAAAATCTGACGGCAGGGGTCAAGCGTAAGGCCCGGCAATTTGAATTTGGAAAAGCGGAAGCCTAACTGAATATTTTTCCTGAATTGTATACTAATTGAACTTGAAAAAGAAATTTAATTTGATTTTTTAAATAAACGATTTCACCGATTTACACGCGTTTTCCCTTGACCAAATTTTGACCGTATCACCCTTTACTTGTTTAAGAGTGATGATACTTCCTTTATGTGCTGTCTTTGATTTTTTCGAAGCATCTTTGAAACAATTCCTAGGCCCTTGTTGTTGAAAACAATAAAGCCATCTTGAATTTCTAGTACTGCATACAGATGGTTTCAAAGCTATTTGTCTGACAGAACTCAAACGGACTGTTTTAATGATTCTGTTTCCAGTCCCGCGGGGAATGATCTTGGAGTGCCGCAGGGAAGTGTATTAGGGCCCCTTTTGTTTATTATGTATATTAATGACATGCGACGTGTTTTACGATTTTGTGACATTAATAAGTATGCAGATTCATTGCAGCTAAGGATTTAAATGAACCGATTTCCAATTTGAACGAAGATTTGCGTTTTCTATGTAGATGGTTGAAATGCAAGCAATTGAAATTGAATATTAGTAAAACTAAATTTATGATAATTTCGCAGAATCGAGTAAATGAGGATGTCTTTGATGATTGATGATGAAGCAATTGATCGCGTTCGGGAGATTAAATATCTTGGCGTGATTATTGATGACGACAAGCTAAAGTTCAACGCTCACATTGATCCGATATAGGTATAGTATCTAGTATCTATCACCTTGCAGTTTGACGCATAACCAATAATTTTGATGTATTTAGTTTTATTTGTTGTTATTAGGAACCAAATGGTTAATACATCAAACCCACATTTCCGATCAGTTTGAATAAAGGATCATGAGATGAATAATGGAACAGTTCCCCTATGTATTAATGCTTTCCAAAAAATGTGCTGGTTTGTGATAATAAACTATTTCAGTTTTTACAGCAACATTTCAACTTTTCGCAAATACTGTACTTGAGCACTGATTTCGAGGGACGCATATAATGCCCATTTTCAACTCAACGCAAAAAATGCCCATTTTCAACTCTACCGTGACGTATTTTCACGGACATCATTTTTTTATAGTCTGTTGTAACGAATCCAAACCGACCTAAAATATTTTTTATGTATTATTTAACTAAAAATTTACGATATTTGGCAATTGCAGGGATGTAACAAAAGTTTTGAAAAGTTCCTCGTCAAATTTGTGACGCCTAAAATGAAATTCGTGACTGCAATTACCATTTCACAGCAAATAAATAATACTGTGATAACTACCGTTGGTACAGCCAACAATCAATAACCTTCTATTAAAATGCTACGATCAAGAAGTCCCTGATTCTTCGCATTTTAGAAGGCTGCTGTAGGGCCACTACCTAGACATTCATTTCGTAAAACAAATAAAGCAACAAGTCCTACCCGCTCCAGTAATCCCTAACTTTAGAATGCAGTTACTCTGGAGAATAATCCCACATCACCCATCGCATAATTCACAATGAACGTTCAAGTATTTGTAAACAAATCATCAAAAATCAATCATCTCTGCTTTCAATAGGCTATCCCCCCATAAAGTCACAGCGCTATGTAAACAATTCCTGCCGGTGTGTACTTTTTCCACCCGTCCAATGGGGTTATTCGCACGTTTGCAACGTGGATACACTCAGATATACCAACTTCCTCCTGCAGTGAAAACATATCTAGTTATAAACATTCGGTCCGCGGTCATTCAAACAATCGCATTTATAGCCCCTCTTCGGTTCACTTTGTTTCGACTCGGACGGCACCACTCCTAATAAACATCTGTTAACACTTGATTGTTTTCCCGAGTATTCCTTCTTTTTCTATACACAATCACAATTTAGCCACTGCGGTCGTAATGGCCACTGCTAACTGATGCTACCGCAGTTCTCACCAGCCGGGAATATCAGTGGGTAGGTATCACTCTTTCACAAGTGGCTTGCCGGATTTGTTTTGTTTACAGGCCACAGATCAGTCATAATGGCTCAATGATGATGATGATGATACAGTGTAGAGAGAGAAACGCCACATAGGTAAACCGTATTTTTAGACCTCCCATCATATTCGCCGGATACGAAAATTTTATTTCAATTGCTGCAAGCAATGTACACCTACATTGTTAGAAATGCAGCACTTTTCAATTGTGGAACCGCTTTTTAAATCTTAGTCACGCTCATATGAAATTATTGTTATTTTTAACGCGTAGGCATGCGGTGCTTGGAAGCTTACAAATTCACCAATGGAGACGGGTGGTATTTCCTAACAACAAAATCCGATCTATTTTTATGCGATCTATTTTTTTCGATTTCCGCCGACATTTCCAGTGGATGTCTAACTAGTTGGGTACATACGCACCGTTTGCCGGTGTCGAAAACAGCTACCGTTCGATCTGTTTACAAATATGAACATCGAAGTTCGCAGAAATGCTGTACTTCAGCGTGTGTATCGGGCATATTGTTTATTCAACCTACATGTAGGTCTATAAGCATAGCGCATTAATATTTGAGACGCAAATTAATCACACTAAACAAGAAAGATATTTTTTTCTAAACGATGTAACACCATAAAACCAGATGTCTTAAAATTAATTTTTCTTCTTTTTTTTTTCGTTACAACCTAAGCGATGTGATGCTAGCAAGGTGCGCGCGCCCCATATGCAAAATGGCCTATTTTAATTGCCATTTAATTGTAGATGCAGCTGTCCCTGTCACTTTCAGGACGAGGTCAAACCGGGTGGGCTTTATCGCATATTCGCATACTAACAAGAAATACCGAAAATTACACCACATAAAAGAGAAACTCTGATCTATTTGGTTGTTCACATGTGACAATTCACTTTTTCGCTGTTCGTAACATAAACCAGTGTGAGCAGTAACTTGCTTATGTCACATCCATGTGCATGTCCGGTTACTGCAAACCTATTGAAAAAAGATGAATTATTTGTAGCAGTTCTCATTGTTTTGTATGCGTAAGAGTACGCATAGTCAATCAAAACCGGATTTATGGCAATGGAAGCATTAATCACAAAAACGTTGATCATGCATCAGAACCCTAGTCCTAACTACTTAAAACCATAAAACAACAAATAAAGGGTGTCAACGGTTAAACTGCATCAGTTTCAATAAGCTGTAACATTTCGCCCTTTGGGTTGATTTCAACGAAATTTTGAGTTTCATTGTGAAATGTGCCGTTTCGAAAATGGAGACGAAGGAACAGCTAGTGCGCGAGAACATTTTCTTTCGCTCCGAGCCTCGAAAACCCATTTCTTTCGCACCGAGCCATCGGAAAGATGTTGAAAATTCACCAGTCTACAGTGTCTCGTATCATAAAACGTTTCTGGGAACGTTTAACTGTCGATTGGAAGAAGGTGAAAGGTAGAAAAAGTGTTCCGTAGTGTTCCGTGTGTGAAGGATCCCAAGCAAGTGGTTGCTGCCTATGAACGCAAACCCAACTATTCCGTTCGGGATGTCGCGAAAAAGCTGCACTTGACCAAAAGTTTCGTGCAGAAAGCCAAGAAACAAGCCGGGCTCCGTTCATTCAAAGTTCAGAAAACTCCAAACCGCAATGAAAAACAGAATAGGGCAGCTAAAAAACGAGCGCGTAAGTTGTACACTAGACTGATGCAAATTTTGAAATGTTTGCTCCCCTAAGCTTAATCGACGCAAATTTGGGTCCTGATAGTCCCCAAAAAATTTGAACACATTTGGTTTTAATTTGGCTTTGCACACGCTATTCAAAGTTTGTATGGGAATTAGTATGAAGAATCTGAAACTTACATATCCAGATCCCTAACATCTTGATGTTATGTCCTTAAACCAAATCTAATTAAAATTCATATAGTGTAAGTTGCCTACTATCAAAATGCCGAAGATAGCCTATTGTACACACAAATGTTGACAAACCCACAATGCTGCATCATGGATGATGAAACACACGTAGAAGCGGACTTTAAACAAATTCCCGGCAACCAGTATGTGACTGCGAAAGACAAGATCGATGTCCCACAGTGTCTCAGGAAACAGCAAGTGTCAAAGTTCCCCAAGATATTCATGATTTGGCAGGGGATTTGTTCCTGTGGTACGCAAGCCTTTCGTGACAACTTCAACTGTAAATGGTCAAGAATACATGAATGAATGCCTGAAAAAATGGTTGAAAGCGGAAAAAATGTCGGTTCAAGCGTTGTACAAAATCTTATGCGTGGTATTAAGAAGAATGTTCGGGCTTTTGGATTTGGTAAAGGAATACAGTGGAATGAAAATACCTAAACCAAGATTATACATTGTATTTTATTCCCTACATATTTCATGACAATCGGTTGAGAGACTTGTTTTTGAATACGAGTTTAAAGTGATGTAATTTACCTGTGGACACCCTTTAGACAATAACAATTAGCTCTCGGATAAGCTGTTCAGGAGAACCAAAGCTCTTCTCAACCGGTTTGCTTTCGTGGTGTCATTCAAGTAGTGATTCTTGCACAGTTTATATGACTGAAGCTTCAAATCATCGTGAAATAAAGCTCAAACGGAAGATTTACAAATTTTTAGTGATTTCACCAACTTTCGGATGAAAATCGAAGAATTTCGCTTGATTCGTTGCCAGATAATCTCGCGCATTTGTGGAGTCCGAACGGTGCGCTTTTTACCTCTCCCTACGCGGTCATCGAGCGTTCCAAGCTGTTGGTATCGTTTTATTGCGTCACTCACTGTAGATTTTGCCATATTCAGGGTCTTTGCAATCACTGAAACAGTTTTTCCCTTTCTAAAAAGTTCAATTACACCTGCGCGCAACTCTTCATTCTTGGCTTCATTTTTAATAAATTAGAAATCACAACTGTACCAAACTTACTGGGTATAAAAACAATAGATAAAAATGTTAAACCATGTAGGTATGCTTAGTTTAATCCACTTGCTTGTGTTGAGGTATGCCAACAAAGTCTGTACGGATAATTTGCAGACACCCTGTACACTAGGCTGATGCAAAATTCGAAATATTTGCTCCCCTAAGCTTAATCGACGCAAATTTGGGTCCTGATAGTCCCCAAAAATTTTTAACACATTTGGTTTTAATTTGGCTTTGCACACGCTATTCAAAGTTTGTATGGGAATTAGTATGAAGAATCTCAAACTTACATTTCCAGATCCCTAACATCTTGATATTAAGTCCTTAAACCAAATCTTATAAAGATTCAAATAGTGTAAGTTGCCAACTTTCAAAATGCCGAAAATACCTGACATGTAAATTTGATACAAAAATAGTTATTCGACAAACATAATAATAAGAAGTAAAAATATGTAATGTACATAGAATATATAAATATAAAATATATAAAATATATATAATAAAATAAATAAAATAAAATACATAAAATATATAAATATAAAATATAGAAAACATATAAATAATAAGAAAACAAAAATAAGAATAAAACATCATACCAAAAGTGTGTATTCTATGTTTTATTGAATAACTACTTTTGTATAAAATTTACATGTCAGGTATCTTCGGCATTGTGATAGTTGACAACTTACACTATATGAATCTTTATAAGATTTGGTTTAAGGACATAATATCAAGATGTTAGGGATCTGGAAATGTAAGTTTGAGATTCTTCATACTAATTCCCATACAAACTTTGAATAGCGTGTGCAAAGCCAAATTAAAACCAAATGTGTTAAAATTTTTTGGGGACTATCAGGACCCAAATTGGCGTCGATTATGCTTAGGGGAGCAAATATTTCAAATTTTGCATCAGCCTACTGTACACAGATAGAAAGTAAGAATTAATGTTATGCATTATCTAATGCACATAGATAGGATGCCAGATTTGGCAGAGAGTAATGGGATATCTTATGTAAATGTAAGCCAGATAACGCCTGAATCTAGCCTGTTGTATGAAAGATTGCAAACATTGTTGTATGGCGCATGAAAGATTGCAAACAATTTCGTTGTTTACGCCTCCTTTGGCTTGGAATTAAACGAGCTGAAATTTGACGCGCCTGTTAAATTTCATTATCTTTTTCTGTGTATGCTATGAACGTGTTAGACTGGTAGGAAACTAATAATTTCCTTTTGTGGGAAAAAGACATGAATCTTCCGAATGCACCGAAACTTCGCCCGGTTGAAAATGTTTGGGCTATTATAGAGTAGTTTCTAAAAAATTCAAAATAATCAAAAATGAGATAGAATTGAAGATAGCCTGGAGGAAAGTGATCAAAAAGATGGGAGAAGATGTAAAAAACTAAATAGATGGAGTCAAGAGAAAGGTGCGAGCAATTGGAATGGGAAGAAAGTCGAATTAAATAAATAATATTAATCATAGCTTATTAGTCAATGTTCATTTTCTGAGGGATTGAAAAGTTGGGGGAGTTTGCTCAATCAATCTTTTGGTCCGCTTCCTAGCATTTTTTAATGAAATACCTAGGGGTCACCCATCCACCGATAAACTGACGATCTGCCAAATTTTGGAAAACCGACTGCTTATAGTTTTCTGAAGTTTTAATATTCCGCCCAATACGTCACAAAATATTTCAAGTATTTGAACGGATTGCAGAACGAGAGCTTTGTGCACCGGATCAAGTCTTCCCCGGTTCGTACCAAATCAATGAGCGTTAGAATCTATAGAATCAATATCAGTTACTAATGCTATGATGGGCCACTATTTGCAGGATATTCACAAAAAATTATTATCGGATTATTCGGGGTGCGGTGCCACTGGCGTTCGATGTTCTGTTGCTTGTTGCTTTTAGCGGATAGTACTAGTTATATACTTTCAGCGTATCGTTAACCCAAACGAACCCTGCTAGCCTTTTCCCAACTATCCAACAGCCGAGTGATTTCTCGTGGAAGTGCAGAGGATTTCTAGGCTTTCTACACAGCGAGTATAACGTCAACACGTACCTTGCCATTCCCTACTTGACCAGCATTCGGGCAGGGGTGTCGCCGGTATTGCTTCATAATGGGTCACCAGTTTTTACACATTGAGGATGTATGTTAGTCCCAAACATCATCTGTTGGTACTTTGTGTAAATACAGTTCATTTGGCAATAACAAAGTAGCATCCGTGGGTCCTCCCTAAGCTTAGCCAGTAAAGGCGCAGCTACAAAGCAACACCATGCTGGAGGTGGCTGGGTTCGATTCCCGGTCTGGTCTAGGAATTTTTCGTCAAGAAAAATATTTCGACTCCCTGAGCAGAGCGTATGATTGTACTTACTTAATCATACTGTGTGTGTGTGTGTGTGTGTGTGTGTGTGTGCGAGTGTGTGTGCGGGTGTGTTTGTGTGTGCGTGTGTGTGTGTGCGTGCGTGTGCGTGCGTGTGTGTGTGTGTGTGTGTGTGTGTGTGTGTGTGTGTGTGTGCAATCCAACGCCCACCGTCCGGCAGTGTTTTTATCGAAGAAAAATGTTTGCAGTTAAACGAAATTTTGTCGATACGACAAACATTTTTAGCCCGGGAGTTGGAAGGTGATAGCTCTGTTGAGTTCCAGTGACCCATTTCAGAATGCCTGGTTACTCACGTCCATTCCGAGGTTAATTTCACTTACAACCAGCCCCGCATAGACACAATACAAACATCAAATGGAAATGAGTATTGTGCATACACTTCCATCATCAAGTCATATTGTTTTGACGATGGCACGTATTTAGTAGTATCGTTCAAATTTAGTTATAATCGGAGAGATCTCACCGGAAATTGTTGCTGATGTCTACATTTGGACGGCCAACCTGTGATGCTAAAGGATGCATTTATGTCTCTAAAGGAGAAGCTCTACACTATTCGCCAAATATTTCCACATCATCCATTTCACGTGGAACAGCACGAATATATTTAGTACTTCGTGCACAAGTGAAATACAATTAAAATCGCAGGTGAAAAACACTTTCGAGTAGAAATTAAACTTGAAAAATCACAATTACTGGGCAATAGATGAAAAAAAAATTCAGAGCTCTCCCTCTGTAGACCACGTGATGAGTGCATCTGAAATTATATCTACTTGTCACACAATCATACTAATGCAAAAATGGTACATGGCATCGAAAGCTCTCAATTGATAACTGTGGAAGTGCATCTAGAACACTAAGTTGAGAGCAAGCAATAAGCTAATTGTGAACGCAATAAGCTTGAAATGCTAAAGAAGAAGAAGATCCGTGTAGTAAACCTAATGTAATTAGGCAACTCATAGGGTCTCATAGGGTAACGGAATGTAATGTTAGCCTAGCTCCTTGATTCGGCCTATGTACCAAATATGTCATTATTTCTTCGATAATCAACGAAACCATGTTACTATCAGCATGACCGATTTATTTCAAAGCAATTGAGACCTAATTAATCAGTTTATAGTAGTTCACTTCCGCGCAGTTTTCAATTTCCATGACTTTTTAGACATCATGACTTTACTGGTTAAGCTGACCAGATTATCTATACCATCTTCGAATGATATAAAGCTGCCGAAATTGACCCTATAAACCGAATAATGCAGCCAAGATGTGCAGAATATGATCACATGTTATAAACTAACAGGTCACATTGGTAAAATAACAATGATTGAACAAGTAAACAGTAGACCCTATGTTAGGGACATAATTTTTTCTATGTTCCCAACTATGGCCTGTTGTATGAAAAGCGTAGTAAAAATTTTATTGGTAACATTTACAATACAAATGTCTGAGTTCCGGTTGAATGTTGTTTATATGGCACATCTTAACACAAATTAAAGTAAACATATCTTTGTAGAATGAATTATAATGTTTTGATTGTCCAATGACCGCTAAATCATATGTAAAAATCACTTAAGTGTTTCTTAGCAGTTTAAGTAAAGTTTGATTTATGAAATTGTTTGTTGGGTAGAGCGAATACAGCTGGGAACGCCTTGAATGAGAAAATCAGGAAGAAACCCGTACGAAGATTGCATTTTATAAAACAATCAATCGAATGGGACGAACTTGCATCCATGATTAGACCCAATTTGGTACCCATAGACCGACATTACATCCATATCCCTCGAAAGTTTCTGACTTTATAAAATGAGTTGTGTAGCTATTCGTGATACATACTACCAGATGGCTTATTAAGCATATCTTGACCCGTAACGCTGGTAGATCACCTTTTCGTGGTGCGTTACGGGGTATCAGATCTACCACCGAACCCTAGTCCGAATTAATTCAAACTAGGGAACATATTTGTTTTTTTGTAGTCAAAGGAACATATCTTAATCCTTATTACATTTTATATCTTATGAAAAGTGACAATACTCGTTTTGCGCTTGTTCGAGGATGAGCTTAGAATAAGTAAAACATGGTTAGTCATCATTTATGTGAATTCACATTGTCTATTTGATGTTCTATAGTTTGAATTGGTTATGACTAGGGTTCTGATGCATGGTCAGTATCGGAGTCATAGTTTGTTTTTTTTTACAATGAATCTGATTTTGACTGATCAAGGGGCGATTTCACTGTTTTTCTTATTCCTCTGGACTTCCTGTGAATAGGAAGATCTAGAGTACTAAATGCCTGTCGAAAGTGGCCGCCTTTATCATGATGCACCATGCGGCAGAGGACGTTATGTTACAGCCGGACCAGGAAACGGCCTACTACACCACAAGATCGTTGGAAAAGATGGACCGTCTGAACATCACCGTGGCACCGAAGAACTCAAACTAACCGAACGATCCCCAGCTGCGGCAAATCGAAAATGTTGGGGCCAACCTCAAACGCAGCATCTATTCCAATAATGTTGTGTCCAAATTCGAGAAGCAGGTGATTGCAAAAGAGAAAAAGGCGCTAAAAAATATCCAAACAATGATATTTTCTACGGTTATATTCAAGGTGCGGGTGAACTGCCGTACAGTGTGTCTCACAATAGTGTGTCTCACAATATTCTTTTGACAGCTTATCGCTTGAAGATAAATAAGCGATTCCGTTTGTTTATATTTATCAGCTACCATCGAAGCGATACGGGAGCAAGTTTTAAAATTACATTTGCAAAAGCTTAGACCGTGTCAGATATTCAATAGCGTTAAGCAGTTTGAAGTGAGTAAGCGTTTTGTTTTTCGTACCTTGAAACGGTTCAAGGAAACTAGACATGTCCATATTCAACACAAAGGAGGTGCCAGACGAACTGCCAGAACGAAGAAAAATATAAAATGTGTGAGGGAGCGAATAAGACATAATCCGGCCGTATCTGGCCGTAAATTGAGCAAACAATTTCAAATGTGGCCTGCTGCAATGAACAAGCTCCTCAGACATGATCTGGAATGCCAGCCGTATAAGAAACAATGGGTTCACGGGTTGACGGAGCGTCAAAAGCAAGCCAGGGTCCGAAGAAGCAGAAATCTTTTGGTTCGGCACGGAGACTACGAAATTTTATTTTTGGGTGAAAAGCTCTTCCTCCTTCAGGATAGTCATAATCAACAAAATGATCGTGTAAAAGTCTTGCCAATATTCCAAGAGATAAACTAGCTGTAGAACGCTATCAGAATGTATCGAAAATCATGGTATGGGGCTCATTTCACGAAAAGGAAAACTTCCTTTACTTTTCATAGAACCTAACGTAAAAATCAACACTGAATATTACATCGAGCAGGTTTTGAAGAACCATCTGCTTCCTCATGCTTTAACGCTGTATGGGAATACACCATATTGTTTCCAACAGGAATCTAGCTCACAAGACAAAGAAGACACAGGCGTGGTGCGCGGAAAATTTGCCCGATTTCATCACAAGCGAAGCATAGCCTGCATCTTCACCGGATCCCAACCCACTTGAATACTTTGTTTTGGGGTTATATGCTTCGGCATATAGGCTCTACGAAAGGGCTTACTTCAGATCGATCCAAGAAACATTTGGTTGATATTTGGGACCGAATTCCTCAGGTAATCGTGCGTGCCAGCTGCAATGGGTTTACAAAGGGTTTGAAAAGGGCAAGAGATTCGAATAGAATTAATATGGTATACTTCTATAACATGTGTCCTTCAAATGAAAAATAAATGCTATGATTTGGTTGATTTGTTTTGCTGTGATGCCATTTTGTTTTAGTGACACTTATTGTGAGACACCCTGTAAATCCTTAGGGTGTGGAAGCATTTTTGTAAAATTATGAATAAATGTAAAATTCAAGGAAAATTTGTTTCGTTGAAATACATAGTATTTTGTTCAGCTCTTCCAAAAACTACACAGAAATCTGTAAAGTTTTACCGAATTCTCAACAGCTGAACATTCGGTAATACGATTTTACGGATTTCGGTAAAATTTTACCGAAATCCGGTAAATTTTTTACAGATATCTGTAAAATTTCAACGAAATCCGTAGAACCGGATTACCGAACGTTCAGCTGTTGGGAATTCGGTAAAACTTTACAGATTTCTATTAAAAAAAAATCTAAGTGTGTATCTATTTTTTTTATGCATACGTGTATAGCTCTTGTAGCTTTGGTCTATTGTGAAATGTTGGAAAGTGAAGAAAACAACTGGAAAGAACCGGCAATAAAATAAAGAGCGAATGCAGGCAGAAGTGTGACTTTCGATGGTGGTTTTCTGGATTAAGGCTCTGGACGTGTTGATAGTCATTACGATGAGCTCTTCCCATTTCACATAGTAGTTTATCCTTTTACCAAAAACAATCACAACCAATTTTCATAACTTATGCAAGACGTCTTCATTATATATCGTTCAATTTTATTTTAATTTTCGGTGAACGAGTAATGGTGAACAGAAGGGGGATGCCATATAGAGCGAGGACTATAGTCCTATAGGACTTTAGTTCTTAGACTAGCTGCTCCGAACGACCAACCATTCTCGAGTAATTTTTCAAATAGACGTATCTGATTTTTCCAACAAAGAGGGGAACATTAAATTCTTGAAACCTTTATCATTTTCTTGCAAACTAAGGCCACCAACACAAGGAATAACGTCACCCTAATGTGATGGTGAGGCTACTTTCCGTGAGGGTGTCGAGAGTTTTGAGAAATTTAAGTTTGAATCTTACTTTCCCTCTTTGTTTACAAAGGAAAAGGAAAAATTACATCTGTTTAGTGAAATACATGGCATACTTCTGAGCATATCGTGTACTGTGTACTGTGTAATATGAAATAAACGATGACCTGGTTACAGCAGTTCCAATGTAATTTTCCGCAACTTTTTTTTTGAAGTTTCGCACATTCGTTACGCATTTGTCTTTCTTTCCCGTGTGCGTACTTTGATCATTACCTAAGCGAGAGAGATTCGCCATCCCAACTTAAAGACATATTTTCAGGTTAAAGAGGAATACACTAAATGGGTGTCAGAAGTCGTGTGGTAAGCTATCACAGCTCATCTACGTGGCTAAAAATAAAACTGTTTCAAAGTTTAAAAAAAATCATACAATTTCCAATGCTTTTGACTGACACTTCTGCTACTCGCCTCTGTGACAATAAGCATTGATTTGCACCTAGAAAAACAAGCAACGAAAGATATCCGTCAAAGCAAGATTGACACACGGCTGTGTTGTAGTCGTGCGGCGATAGGATCCAAATGGATAAACGCTCTTTTTTGCTAATGAAAGCAACAATCCTGTGTGACAGATAAAAACATGAACCCCATGCTTTCCCTCACCCATATCAGTAGCACACAAAAGGAATAAACGGAAAAGCGTGAAATGCCAAAGCAAATTCAATTGCTAACACAAACTGTCATAAGTCGTCGTTGACTATGACAATTCTTTCCCGTTTCATCGCATGCTGATTGCACCCACCACCGCCCCCACATAATCGAGGTCGGATGGGGCCAACTACTCATACATTCATACTATACATCCTGTATTGTAGTGCACTGTGTAGACATATAGGACATCGACGCTAGTTTAAACAGAATATCGGCACGTAAAATGAAAGGAAACAAGGCAAAAAAAACCTGAACGCCGACATTGGCAGCCGGGAGACACGTTCTGATGCCACTCAAAGCAGCCGAATCACGTGAGGGAGAGATTATGCCGGAGAGCATACTCGGTTCAGTCGGTGCCAAAGTGTTCAATATGTACTCAATAAGTCGGGGTTTTCAGTTTTAACCGCGCCATTGTTGCCACAATCAATATAAGAAAAAAGGTCAATCGAATGTACTTACCAAGATTCTTCCGGTAGTGGTTTGACCCGAGATAAGTTCACCGGCCCAGTCCTTCGCTTCGGTCATAAACGTACCCTCGAAGTCCTGCTTTCCCTGTCGGGAGGCCTTCTGTTCCTTCTGTTTCGGATCATTGGGCGCTAGCTCGGGCTCCTTTCGACAGCACAAAAAGGCAAAGGCCCGCCATAAAAGCACAACAAGCAGTCCAGCCAAAAATGTGAATATACTTGATAATAGAAAACACCACCATTTCCGCACTTTGAGACATTCATCGAGGTCGGTTGCAGGTAGCTCTGTGGTCAACACTGCTGCCTCCTCGTCACAGCCCGACATCCCCTAGCAGATAACGGTTGGGGATCCGTAACGTATCCGTCGTACTCCACACTGGTCGCCCTTATCCTAATCATTGGACATTTCACAACGGTTTGCCACCGCCGTCACCACTGGTCACTGATGATCTGATGCCCTCAGAGACGAACCGTAGATGCACGCTTTCACTTATATTTTCGCTTCCGTTCGTCACCTTTTGAGTTTTATTTTTATCAATCGTAAGGTTTTTCTTATTTCTTCTATATTAAAACTACACTAAACACTCGTTTTTCACTCTGATGGGATTTATGCTCCTGCAAAAAGAAAAACAGAAAAATAAGACAAACACACCAACACACCAGTGCATCTCTTGCTCCCGCCGGGAGACGTGTCCCCAATCTCTTCGCTCATTCATTAAAAATCTCTCGCTCTTTGCCAACGCTCACACAAACGGGTTATCATCTCGTGGAGTTATTTTCCCCTCTCTCATCAAAAGGTTTTCCCACCAATCTTCGTTTTTCGATTGCAAAAGAACCCGCACTAACTGTAGATGAATAGCAGAGGGTTATTTTTTCAATCGACGATCTTCTACCAACAGTTTTCGATTATTTTACATAGATGTTTTATGATTCGATGGATGTTTGTTGTTTATTTTTCTTCACGCACAGGAGCCGTGGAAATTTACTTCCTGCTGTGGAAACGTCACTGTATATCTAGCATGAAATGGACTGCTGCGATGGATTTCGAATAAATGTGTATGTAGCATTCTCAACCACTCATTTATCACAAGCAAACTGTGGAAGGTCATTCGATTTGTTGGACATAAATTTATGTAACTCTTATCCCTCGGACGTCACCCAACAACTTCCACTTATTCGCCCAAAACGGAATGAAAATTGATTTCGGAAGTAACAGCAGCTGCAATGCAATACATGCTTCAATATATAAGTAGGGATACAACTTTACGAGCTTTTACATATGGTTTCGGAATCTTGCCAAGTAGCTGGACTGCTGGCTAGCAATCAGTACCTATGCTATTTGTGGAAACGTACGACAGCTGCGGCTTGTATGCGCTATCAGCGCTATCGATTACGGATTAGGGCTCTTTTTGGCACTGACGCAGGCAATGCTATTGCCAAAAAAATAGCCTAAAACTATAACTACCTTCTTCTTCCACTAGGGTTTGCAAATGACAACAAGGTGAACGGTTCTATAGTGGTGGTCAGAGTATAGCAAATCCCTACTCCTCCTGATAATTCGTTCCAGAAGCTGATTTTCAAAATATCGCGTGTAATGAATAAGTTTGGCTCACAATGTATTGCACCAACTTCAAAATCTAAGAGCGGAACATCGGAATAATCAAATGATATTCATCATTGTTTGATATTCTTAGTTGCACGCAAATACTTTGAGATTTAAACATGGATGTGACTCAACTGTATGTTCTATTTGATGTGTTGTTAAACCCTGATTTGAAACCAAATTAATGAATACGGTAACACTCAAAACCTCGGACTAATGCGACATTTACAACAGCTTATAGAATATATTCGGTAGCCTCATGGACGAGAACGTTTTTCCCGGGTAACTGACCAGAATGATCAAGACTACGATGGACTTCGGCAAGGCGAAGGTCTTTTCTGCCTCCTTTTTTTCAACATAGCGCTAGAAGGTGTTATGAAACGTGCGGACTTTAACATGCGGAGTAAAGCTCGATTCAAAGTAAATCTGGACGCACGGTTTAATACATCACCGCGTCCCTGGTGGTTGGAACAAAACACGTTTCACAAGCATTTGTTGATGTTTTGTTTATCTAGAAAATCCTTCGTGGTCTGCGTCAAAAATAGCAAAAGTGTTGAAATTTCCAAAGTCAACGGTGTGTCTTGTAATCAAACGTTACAAGGATACTCTGAGTGTGGATAGAGCACAGCGCATCTATCATAAAAGTGGCACTAGGAACAATGAGCTGAGGAGAAAGGTGTTGAGGTACATGAAAGGCGACCCAGGTGTCTCCATACGTGATTTGGCAAAGAAATACGATTCTAACTTTTCCACCGTGCGTAACATCCTTTCAAGAGAAGGATATAAGTCTTTTTGTGCCAGTAAACGTCCAAATCGCTCCCTGAACCAACATTTAGTGGCCAAAAAGCAAGCACGATTACTATACGAACGAGTTTTGACGAAATTTGTTGGCTGTATTCGAATGGATGACGAAACATATGTCAAAATGGATTATAAACAAATCCCCGGACGAAAATTTGACCTGGCAACTGGTCGTGGGGATGTCCCTTCCGGATTTCAATTAGTTTTTGCTGATAAGTTAACTCGGAATAAAATGATTTGGCAAGGAATCTGCAGTTGTGGCCCTAAAACCATGGTTTTCATAACATCCCACACAATGACGTCTAAGGTTAACAGTAAAGAGTGTCCGAAAAAGCGGATTTTACCCTTCATTCGGCAACACAAGGTACTACAGAGGTACTAGAATGGTATGCTGCAATCAATGTTAATTTCGCCACCAAAGCGATTAATCCTCCAAATTGCCCTGAGTTCAGACCAATCGAAAAATATTGAGCAATTGTCAAGCGAAAACATCGAGGATGCGGTGAAGAAATGATAAATGCACAACAAATGCGTTTAAAGTGGAATAAGTTTGCCGGTACAGTGTCACAAGCGACTGTGAAGATCATGATGGCATCGATCACAAGTAAAGTACGACAGTTCGTTCGAAACGCTGAAATGTAATAACTTTTCGTATAATGTTGGAAAGTTGAATAAATAAACTTTTGTTTGACGTTTTGATCAACCGTGAATGTTGTTTAATATTTGTGTTACGATCATTTGAATGCATCCAAATTTACTTCGAATCGGGCTTTTTCAATAAATCCGGCCAGTTCATCTGCTTCGCTGACGACGTGGACATTGTCGACAGAACGTTTCAGGGTGTAGCTGATCAGTACACCAAGCTGAAACGTGAAGCGGAAAAGGTTGGATTGAAGGTGAATGCGTCGAAGACTAAGTATCTGTTAGCTGGAGCCATCGAGCGTGATGGAGCTTGCATAGGCAGAACTGTGACAATCGACGGAGATGCGTTCGAGGTGGTGGATGAGTTTGTCCACCTCGAATCATTGGTTACGTCGGATAACAACTGCAGCCGAAAAATTCAGAGACGCCTACTATGGACTCCACAAGACCTTGAGGTCTGGTAAATTTCACCCACGTACAAAGTATATCATGTACAAAACGCTGCTAAGGTCGGCGGTAGTTCTCTACGGGCATGAGACGTGGACAATGCTCGAAGAGGACCTACAAACACTTGGAGTTTTAGAACTACGCGTGCTTAGAACCATCTTTGGCGGTGTATGTGAAAACGGTGTATGGAGGAGAAGGACGAATCACGGCGCAGCTCTATGACGAACACAGTATCCAGAAAATCGCTAAAGCTGGACTGGGTACAATGGGTGGGACATGTTTTAAGAATGTCGGACAACAACCCCGCAAAAATGTTTCCAAATGTGTTCCACCACCATGGG
>JASCZW010014206.1:0-23502 GCA_034211315.2 Aedes japonicus | reverse complement strand
GGAAGTTACATTACATGACTTCAGAGTTTACATAATTCCCGAGTGAAGAGACTTCCCTCAAAAAAAAAAAAAATTCTTACGGGGATGGTCAGGTATAGAACCTCTCAGAAGTATTGGGAGCAAGCAGTCCAAGCAAGAAGAACCCTTCAAAAAATTCGGGACCGAACATTACTGAAGTTCAAGATCATACTTACCAGAATTTCAAAGGCAGAACTTCCCCAAGAACCAGGAGAGGACTTATCAGAGCTTCGGGATGAAGTGGAGGGGAAGAGGACTTCTCTGAAGCTAGGGAACTTTTTCAGAGGGTTTGGAGTTCATCCCAGAAATTCGAAGTTGGAACTACTAAGAAGTTCAGAAAAAACTTCCCCAAATTTTTCGACGGGAACTAACCAGGAAGTGCACTTTTAATTTCTCAAAATATCAGGAAAAAAAAATTCCTCAGGTAGCTACTAGTGCAGATTTTGGCAAAGCTCAGGAGGAGAGACATTTCGTGAACTTCAGAATAAAGATTTATCAATTTTTTTAGAGAGAACAGAATTAATCTTTCCAGGAGCAGTGGGGGTAATTCTTTCTAATTTGAGCACATGGGGGACTTCCCAATAGCTTCTGGAATGAACTTCCTCAGAGCTATGGAGAAAACTTCTTAAGTTCAGAAGTCCAGGGAGAAACTTCAAGAACAAATTTTAGGGAATTCTCCTAGAAATTTTGGAGATGGCTTTCCCAAAATTTCAATAAAAATTTCCTCGCAGTTCATTATGGGCATTGGCGTAACTACTGGGGGTGCCTAGGGGGCCAGGCCCCCTCCAGAATTCTGTAGGCCCCCCCAGGATTTTTTTTCAATATATTTCTTATTTGAAATGAAACACTATTCATAATCTCTACGGAATTCTAGGGATTTTTTCCAGAGTAAGTTGTTTCTGTACTTCGCTCCCTTCAGAAATAGTTTGAACGAGTAACATACCCTCTTCCCCACACTTACCCCACTGTACCTGATAGGATGAAAAAGTGGTACATTAATCAAGAAATCCACTTCGCTCGAGAGTTTCCGTCTAATAAAATGTTTTGAAATTGGAAATATCTTCCCAACAGCATGGGATCCCAGTTGTGAACAGCAATTTATGCTAAAACCAAACATGTGAAGAGAAAATATCGATAGGTCCGATAGAGCTCGGCAGGTTATGAAATTTAATATAAGTAGTTTGAAATTGTACGTATGGCTTTTGACAAACAGTATTTCGAAGCAAACGCACACACTTTTGCCACACATCCCAATGCAGGGTAGGTCACGGATCTGTCACCTTGACTGGCAAAAATGTATGCGCTTGAACGTGCTCAAATACCGCCAAAGACACAGAATGGTTCTAGCGATGAAAAATCTCTGTTTTTTCATTCCCTTAAGACCACATGTGATGGAAATCAATTTCCAATTAGAGGTTGTAAAACCACAACTTCTCATTTTTACCAGTAGTGTTTTTTCTCGTCGTTGTTTACTTAACAACCTCGGAGAGAAACCGGTAAGGTGTCGTATGCTGATCCTCTTAACAGCATGTTTTGACAGAAACCCCATCATTGAATAAGTACACTAATTATGTTTTTTTATTGCGTTTAGTTCGAAATACTGCTTAACAAAAGCCCGACGCCATAGCTCTAAATAATTCTGAGTTCTAATAATTCAATTCTATTAATATTAAAACCTCTAGATTTACATCTAAAATGTAAAATGTCGAGTCTCTTAAGTTGAAACATAAGATTTTAATCACTTTTCTACATATGTATGTATTTTAATTTTATTATTCAAGAAGGTATTACAATACTCAGTTTTATTTGAAGGCGCATTTTAGAATTCACGATATTATTTTCTCTCGTACGAACAATTTAGTAGAGTATAGACTCCCAGATTGATTAAAAGTTTCAGAAGCTAATCAATGTCCACAAGCAAAATATGGAGATAGAAGTTTATTCATTAACGATAATATTTTTGAAAATGTAGTTTTAGAATTAAGGTGCCTAATTATAGTGAATTCCTGAAATCATAACATTTGTTAGTGTTGAGTTCAGTTCCACTAGTTGTTGATGTAGACTACATAATGGGCCTGTATGTCAAATTTTATCAAAATTCTCTTCGCTTTTATTATAATAGTTGTTTTACATTTATTCTTAAGATTTCTAAAAAGGATTCTATTTTTCAATCAAAAGGTTCTATTTTTGGCTGAATAGTTTCTTGTATACAGTAGTGGCAAAAATATTAAATAAATCTACAGTTTTTCATATAAAGTAGTCAAATTTGACATTCTCTATGTCAGCACTCAACGGATAGATTGAGCTGAAATTTTGACTATATCTAGACAATAGAAGTAACCTGTATTTCAAATTGTGTTGAATTTATAAACGTTTAAATTACGACAGATCCACCATCTCAGAAAATTAAAAAAAATATTATTTTCCTTTACAAAATAGTTTATTTCATAAGAATGAACTATTTTGCCGAAGAATTCATGCATGTAGAACTTTTCAATTTTAAATTATTTAAAAACTGAATTTTTGCCAAACCTTCTAACACGGCAAATCTGATTACATTTTTGAAGACCGTACTTGAAAATTTAGAAATTCAAAACGGTGCATTTGTTATTTTCGCCTAAAACTTTCGAATAAATTTCAAAAACTTTCGAATAAATTCCATTGAATTTCGATACCCTGTAATACTATCAATGTCAATCAAAATCTTAAGTTTAACCTAAAATTACCCATGGATGTTTCTTTCGAACTGCCGTGAAGTTCTCAGTAAGTTTTTGAAAAAATAATCATCGGAATTCTCCTGCAAATTTTTTGAACTCTCTTTAGAAATTTTCCTTGATATAACTTATAAATTTCCATTGTGTTTTTAAAGAATTTTACTTTAAAACAACCTTGGTTGATGATTTGCGCACAGAACATTAAAAAATTGATGTAGAAGGAGATGTTCGCTCATCACCATGAGGCACCAAGAGTGAACAACAATTTTTTTGGCTAGAATGAAAGATGTGAAGAGAAAGTGTTGAAAGTTCCGTCAGAGTGCGGCAGGTAGGAAAATTAACAGATGTTTTGAAAATTGAGCGAAAGGGCATGTATCCAATGGTACTCGAACTACTGGACGTCAATCTTTGCCTAACATCCCACTGCGGGTAGGTTGTAGCGACGGAACAAGTCCGCCACTTCAACAGGCAAAAATTGACGCATGGAAAGAATAAACTATACAAGCCACAGTGGTACATGAGCGTCTTTCCATGCGTCAATTTTTGCCTGTTGAAGTGGCGGACTTGTTCCGTCGCTACAACCTACCCCGCAGTGGGATGTTAGGCAAAGATTGACGTCCATGGTTCGAGTACCATTGGATACATGCCCTTTCGCTCAATTTTCAAAACATCTGTTAATTTTCCTACCTACCGCACTCTGACGGAACTTTCAACACTTCTCTTCACATCTTTCATTCTAGCCAAAAACATTGTTGTTCACTCTTGGTGCCTCATGGTGATGAGCGAACATCTCCTTCTACATCATAATCGTTACTCCTCGCACGGAGAATGCATAACATAACAATTAATGTATTAAAAATTGATTTAATAAGAAACTTAAATCGAATTCCATTGAATGGTTGAAAAATATCCACATTGTGGAAACTGAAAAAAATCTCTGAATTTTGAAATTACTGTTTTTTTATTCAGTTTAATTAGAGAAGTAAAATCGCTAAGTTAAGAAGTGATTGCATGTTAATTTTATGTAACAATTGATTTACAGAGCTCCGTACAATCTAAACAAATGAACAAGAGTAAATATGAAAAACTAAGAGATAGGTAGGTATATCCTAATACTTCATATATATTGTTTTCAAGAAAACGTAGTCGTGGAGCTGGTTTCAGGTTTTTCCGTTATTTTTTAGTTCATTTTGATAGTTATTTAAAAAAAAATGAAACCCCTGAGCACGGTTTATTAGGGACACGATTCTTCATGTATATTAAGATTTTTCTACAAGGAGCAACTTTAAGCTAATAGCTGCAAATCAAAACGCTTAATTTTTCTTCTTAACTTTTCGCTTAACTTCTCAGCTATGAGACGTATAAAAACATGACTGAGAAGTACCATGACGCAGAACCAATTTTCAAATCTGGCAAATTAAAGTATTGGTAACGAAGTTGTGAAGGAATCAGTATCCACCGACATAATTTTGAAGATTTAAAACGCGTTATCCAAACCAATCTAAATTTTGATATAAATTAAAAATGTTCATTGACCCAAAGTTGTTCTTTGAAGTTTTAAGATTTTTAGCTGAAATTTGACTCTATATATATTCAGGACTATTCTCCGCCTCGGATGAGTTGGAGACGCCTCAAGAGAATCGAGTAAGGTGACTACAGTAACCTTGTGTAAGTCCATTCTTGATCTAGACGGAATTATACGAGGTATATATTCCCCCACTCGATTCTCTGAAGGCATCTCGACTCACCGAGTCGCAGAATAAACCTAATTATTCGATTAAACCTGTCTTAATTTATCAATTAAAATAACATGTCCCCAACAATTACGCCACCTTCATCTTTCTTTTTCAATATTCTTATAAACGAAAAAATCCTTCGCGCAAGCCCCCTCCAGGCCCCCTCCAGACTAATTTTCTAGCTCCGCCAATGACTATGGGACCAATCAGAAGTTTGGAAAGAATTAGCTCAAGAAGACCTGTAGGATCAAGAAGTTTATTTTCCAAAAATTCAGTAAAGAACTCCTCAGAAGTACATAAGTTCCGAAGAGACCAAAAGTTTAGTTGTAACTACCCAGAAGTGCTAGAGAGCGTCCCTAAAGTTTCGAATCGAACATTCCAGCATTTCAGAATGAAAACTTCTCGAAGTTTAGAAAATCCCAGATGTTCAGGTAGATACTTTTGATAAAATCAGGAAGAAACTATCCAGAAGTATAGGGTAAGCTTTCTAGTAGTTCAAGCAGGAACTTCTCAGAAATTCAGGAACAAACTTCCCCGAAGTTCAGGAAAATTCTCCCCTGAGGTTCAGAAGAGAACATCTCGAAAGTTCAGAAAAGAACTTCCCTTAACTTCAGGAAGAAACTTCTTACAACTTTAAGATTTTCCAAGAAATTTTGGAGAGTACTTTCCCAAAGTTATGCGGAAATTTTCCTCGTAGTTCAGGATGGGACTTATCAGAAGTTTAGAAAGTAACTATGTTCAGGAAACAACTTACCAAATGTTTCTGAAGGGTAGGGTTGGGTTCTTAAAAGTGAATTTTGAAGAAAATAAGAAGTGACTGCCAGGAAGTTCATGAGGAATTGTGTCTGACGTTCAGGAGGAAACATACAATCAAAGAAAAAGATGCAGAAACGTTTACATAAACACACATATAGCGAAAATGACATAACTCGCTCTCTTATTACGTCTCCTTGTTGAAACAAGTCTAATTTTGTAAAAAAAATTACAGACTTTTATAGACATTCCCAGACATTTCAAATTTTTATCAAAGATTTTTGAAAAAAAATATCTGGCATCCCTGGTTGCAAGCGTAGCAGCGCTCGCGCCGGATTCAGATAGTTACACAATAAAAACCTTTGTTTGAAGGTTATGGTCAATGTTATTGAAGAAATTTATGTTGTGTTTCTAAACTCGATTTTAAAACAGCGATTTTCTGCAAGTTCTTTTCGAGTCTTTTTTCACTTGAGTGGCCACCCTTTATTGAGACGAGTTTTTAACTAATGGCCAAGCTTAAGGATTAGCAGAATATTAGCGAACTCGACAAGAGTTGAGAGCTCGCTAAAAAAAAGCGTAAAAAATTCACAAGAAGAACCCCATTATCTAGCTCCATTTAGCCACGGCACAGATGCCTCTCAAGTTCTGCGAAACTCCTGCAATAAATACCTCCACAAAGGGACAGCTTCGTCATCGGTTTCCCTCCCAGTCCTGATTAGGACGACATTGTCCTGATTACCCGCCGGCCGAAACGTTTTTCTATTCATTCACTTCGTCGTTCATCGACGGGCGACCGAAAAAAGAAAAGGGAATCTCACAAAAAGAAACATAACCTCAATCAAAAGGAAAGCTTTCGGACAGATCTCCCGTTCGGTTGCGCCCGATTTTCCATCCACTCTTTCCCCCATCAATTTTGTCCGGGTAAAAACCGGCGATAATAAAGTTATAAAACTTCTTTTATCACACACAAAGCGGACAATCGGGTAAAAAATGATCTGATTTTGAAAACTAAATAGTACGTAGGCCGCGCCGCTTCACCCGAACCCAATCATTATTCATCATGAACGCTTCGCCGGCTGTCGGGAGAGAGAGAGAGAAAAAAAAGAAGCGGAAAAGCAGATCGAGGGAACACAGAAATTAGGTAGGTCGAAATCATAGCAATCCACGTGCCGCGCCGCCCCACACAACAACCTCGCTAGAGCGAACAAACACACACATGGATAGACAGACGTCGGTTTTCGTTGTTATTATCAATTTTAATCGTCGTCGTCGTCGTTGTTTGCGGTTTTTCGATTATTATCGTCGTTGTTATGGAGATTTTAAGGTTATTAGTTCCGTGAAGCTTCGATCATTTCGGCGTTTAGCGAGGCATAGTTTGAAATAGGAAAACATCATGTATCAATTAACATTAAAAAGAAAATCAGATGCAGCAACGCTGCATCAGAACTGCCTGAAAATTTACTGCTAATAAAGTATAGTAAAACATAATTTAGTTGCTTCGAGCGACAGAATCAAAATAACCGCAAACCGCCGACATGATGAACATTCGCGCACAAGGAAGGTCCATTAATTATGTCACGCAGTAAGGGAGGAGGGTTGGGAACGACGATCCATACAAAAAAATGAAGGTCCAACAAAACTGACAAGGGGAGGGGGGTTGTAAGAAGCTAGTTCCTGCGATGAGCATCAATGGATCGCAAATATTTGCCGACCGACTATTGTTGACTCACAGCGGAAAGGGTGGCCACGAACGAAATTACCCCTCCCGAGCAGCGAAGCAAAAATTAACCATCTCAACAGGATGCTCCCAATTTCATTTCTATTCGGGTTATACCGGCATGCAAGCCAAAGTCGGACAAATATTTGGACACTCTCTCGTACAACGGCAACAACGGTACTTCACTCAATAACAACAACAAAAACAAAAACGTGTAGTTCTCTTCTTTCGGCCAAGAAGCCGAGCCATCCGCTAACATCTTTGTTGATTGTTGTTTTGGTTGTTACTTCGGTTTGTTTACAAAGCTGTAACGTGATATATGGCTCCTTTTAATTCTGTTCTCTTTCGACCGAGCCGGACGGTCGTTTCGTCGGGAGATGGCAATTAATGCTAACGGCTCTCGGTTAATTGCTTCGACTTTGTAATTGCTGATGAGGAGTGACTTTTGTAGGGACTTGATGGAGTCCACCTGCGGGACGCGCGGTGGAAAACTTTCTTGCATGATCGTTTATTGGAAACTCGTGGAAATAGTTTGCAGTGAGATCGACATTTGGATTCGAAAGCGAAGAGATTTTATCTTGTTGATTTAAGATTGAAATGCAACACTCACACACATATAGACTTGAATCATTCCTCATCGTAGAATTGAGAAATAGTTCTGCAAAATTCTAGCAGGGAACATCCATTGACTACGTCACACTTTAGTGAGGAGGGGATCAAAACAAAATAATAATTGATAAAAATATCGGGAAGATGATTGGGCATTTTGGCATGACGTTCTTCGTGAACTATCCCCTATAGATTTTTTGGAATTTTATTTGGGACACATTTACAAATATCTTACTACTAGTTTATTTGTGGACGCAGTAGCGCCCGTGGCAAGTGTTTTTTTTTTTTCAATATAAACGGTTCCACAAAAGGTATCAAGTTGAGAACTGTTTGTTTTTGAATTTTGACGTTTCGTGGAGATATGCGGCCAACTTCGCTCCGATACATGGAACCATAATTCTACCCAAATTCGAGCTATTTTCACCCACCACTATAGTTGAGTGAAGTGAACATAAGGGGTGTCCACGATGAAATTGCCACACACAAAATTGATTCGCAAAATTCGAGTTTTCATCCGATTGCCATCAAATTTTCAGGGATTGAGAAATAACTATTAAACTTCATTTTACCATTTTACTCGTATTTTATTTACAGTCCATACGCAAATGCCCGCACCTTGGCCTTAACCCCGGCCATAAGATTCTGAACAACCTGTGAATCAACCGTTTTTTGCATGTAAACCCATACTTTCTTCAGTTCCTCGACTGTCTTCACTACCTTAGGTCGTTTAAGAAGGTGCTGCTTCATAATCGCCCAGTACTTGTCGATGGGGTGGAGCTCCGGAGTGTTGGGAGGGTTGAACATTTTCGGCACGAAATTGACCTTATTGTCCGCATACCACTTCAGCACGTCCTTGGAGTAGTGGCATGAGGCCAAATCCGGCCAGAAGATTGTTGGGACGTTGTGGGCCTTCAGGAGAGGAAGCAGCCGCTTCTGGAGGCACTCTTTTATGTACACCTGTCCGTTCATCGTGTCCTGGGTCACGAAAGGTGCACTCCACTTCCCGCACGTGCAGATGGCTTGCCAAACCAGGAATTTCTTCGCAAATTTGGACATCTTCTGAGTGCGGACATGCTCCGGAACGCTGAACTTATCCTTGGCCGTGAAAAACAGGTTGCCGGGGATCTGTTTGAAGTCGGCCTTCACATATGTTTCGTCGTCCATGATGCAGCATTCAACTTTCGTCAGCATGTTGAGGTACAACTTCCTGGCACGGGTTTTGGCGGACTTGTTCTGCTTCTCGTCGCGATTAGGGGCCTTTTGTACCCTTGAACGTCCGAAGCCCAGCCTTAGTTTTGGCCTTCTGGACAAAACTTCGGCTTAGGTGCAGCTTCTAGCCACATCCCGAACGGAGGCGTTCGGATTTCGGTTGAAGGCCCCAACTACGCGGTTGTGATTTTTGGTGTTGTACGGAATACTTTTCCTTCACTTCTGGGCTTCCGATCGGTGGTCAACCGTTCCTCGAACCACTTAATCACTCGCGACACCGTGGAATTCGCGATTCCCAACGTTTTAGCGATGGAACGATGCGAGAGATCCTTGTTCTCGTGATGAATGCGCAAGATTTTATCACGCACGAGCTGTTCTTTCGACTCCATTTCCGCGAGTTTTGGACTTTAAAACTTGCAGGACGTAAATAATGCACTATGAACTAAATCCACCCAAATTTTCATTAAATTCTACCCAACGGTTAAAAAGTTAGAGCAATTTCATAGTGTGGCAATTTCATCGTGGACACCTTTTAGTCGTGCTGGGTAGTTTACATTAGAGTCCCTAGAAAGAGTCACGACAAGAAGAACATGCAACACTTATTTCGATTAGTTCTCATTTTGCGTGCATGTATAATTCAGATGGGATGCTCGATAGGTAGATTTGGTTTCACTCTTTGCGTGACTCTATATTAGGAACTCTAGTTTACATATGAGAGCCGTGAAAAATACTTACTCACCCGATTGTAAAATTTTCCCAAAGCGGAGGATAATTGGGTAGTGATAATGCGAAATCCAGAATGTATATAATTTTACTCAAAATTGAGTTATTGCGTTGAACTACCACGTTGTGTTGGTTTTACACAGAAAAAAACAATTGCCAAAATTATTAGTTATAAATACCTAAAATGTGCGCACTGGAAGAAAAATATACATTTTTTTTAATTATATGGGTAAATGGGTAAAGTTTATTACCGAGAGAGTAAACATTTTTCACGGGGTGTAAATGTGAACTACCCAGCGCGATGTTCACTTTACTCATATTGGCCTACAACCATTGAGGTGGGTGAAAAGGGTGAAAACAACTCAAATTTGGGTAGATTTATGGTTCCGTGTAAAGAGCATCGGAGTGAAGTTGGCTGCGATGAGGATGGTGACTGGCACGAAATGTCCAAATTTAACAACAAAGCATCCTCCGAGTCAGCTCGATCTTCTCGGCACAGACAAACAGATATGACACTCAATACAGTTTCCATCGTTTACTGATTTTAGTGGTTGAATTAAAAATCAGTAGATTGACGAAAGGCCACGGCGGCGCTCATGTCGTATTTGACATGTGGGGTGGGCCCGCATGTCGAACGACGGCGTTTTCTATTGTTGTCTGTGTTATTTCCAGCAACTGCTGCGTTCGGTTGTCTAAGAGTGATAGATTCTTTTCTGTATTAAAAAAATCAAAATTTTTAACGTCTGTTGTCTGTTATTTTTTTATTCAAATGCTGTGTCTGGTTGTCTAAGGTTGTCACTGGTTTTGTTTTCTGCATCTGATAGTAAAAAAGAATTAAAGTGTAAAATATTTTTTTTTTGTGAGAGTTTCCCCGCGTGCTGCGTCTGGTTGGCTAGTCACCGCACAGACAAACAGGGCTATATATATGATGAGCTGTTTTCATGTTAATACTTGGGAATTATACAAAATCTCTTGCATTTTTTTCGGTATACTATACGAGGTTCTCTAAAATTAACTTTTGAGTTCTTCCGGTTTAGAGTTCATTAGAATCCTGTACGGGACTCTGCAAAATCTTATTTGGGACCAGTGCACAGTGGTCCAGAATGCGAATATAGCTGGAGAGATACATTTTCAGCCTAAGTTTGAAGTTTTGGAACAAAATCGTCTTCTACAAATTTGTTTCTAATAACAAGGCGCTTCATTTGTGAATGAAAATGAGGGTGGTCTTTATTTTAAGAGAAATTGAAAATCTAACTTTTTTATTTGCAGAAATAAGGGCATACATTCTTGGGTAAAGATGTAGATTAAATCATTTTAAGCCACTTTGATCCAATAAATTTTTCTGTACCTTATGATGTGACCGAATTAGAGCATTTTTTCCTAAGTAGCTTAGGGTGTCCCAATAAAAATCAGTTATTTTACTGTCACTTTTTTATTTCAAATATTTCAGCAAAGTTTTCTTTCCATTGGTTCTAGAACAATAAAAGTTACAATTTTTGGTGTGCTGAAATTGTCTCTATCGTATGTCAAAAAAAAGTTTTTATGGTTTTTGTAAACAAAATAGGCATTTTTCAAATGTTTTAGTTGGAGCAAACCATAAAAATTATTCCTTAACAGCATTTGGAAGGATTTTTATTATTGCATTTCATGTCTGAAAACTGGAGATAAGTATTTTTCAAAATTGAGTAAAACACATTTGAAAAGGACTTAATTTTATAAGAAAATCTTTAATTACTCGCTAACGGTAATGGTTATCGGCAAGATTTACACGTCCAAACTGATATCTTTACAAGTTATAAAAATCATATATCTGTTTGGCAAATTTGAAATAAAAAAAGTTAGAGCAACATAACTGATTCTTCTAAATTTGTTATGTTCTATGACATCCAAACTGCCCTTGAGTTCAAAACTTGAAATCTACAGTAGTAACTATAGCTTTTTGGGCTATACACAGTTACGCTATATTCACTGAATATTTTCGAACTTAAAAAAACAGACATTGTGAGATAAACTGGGATGCTCTAAGTTATCCAGACTGTCCTTGAGTTCAGAACATAAGAAAAACAGTTGTAGCAGTAAATTTTTGGAGTATGCAAATGGACAATATTTATTTAACAAAAGTGAAAAATGTGGAAGATCAACAGACATAATGCGACAATTTTGAGATATTCTAGGTCATCCAAACTGTCCTAAGATTTAAAACATAAGATCTACAGTATTCAATCATAATAAATGAGTATTTTGGAATGTTAACAATAATTATTGTATAGGTTTGTGATCCTCTAGGTAATCCAGACTGTCCTGGAGTATGGAACTTGAAATCTACGGTAGTTAAAGTAGCTTTTTAGGTTATATTAAGTAGCGTCACATTTGCTAGCAAATTTAGTGAATATTTTCTAACGTAAAAATACACAAGAAGATAAACTTGTGATGGTCTAGGGCATCCAAACTGTCCTGGCGTTCAGAACTAAAGATTTACAGTTGTAACTGTATTTTTTAGGCAAAACAAAGTAACAATAAATATACAAACATATTAGACCAATGTTCTAAAAGATCAACATCTGCTAGGTCATTCAAACTATTCTTGAGATCAGAACGTTGTACTTGCAGTTGTAACAAAAGCTTTCTGGGCTCTGTAAATTTCTGACGTGTATTGAAACAAATTGACTTAATATCTTGGAAGTACAACATTATGAGATAATCTTCGGATGTTCTAGGTTATTCAAATAATCCTGGAGTTCAAAACTAATAATCTGCAACTGTAACTGTATGGACTAAGCAAAGTAATAATATGTATTTGACTAAATTAAGCGAGGCTTTTGGAATGTAAACAGATATAATGAGATATCTTGGGATGTTCCACGTCACCAAAATTGCTGTTGCAGAAGTTAGGATCTACAGTCGTGAAAGTAGCTGGATAACCTATATAAGGTAAGGATATGTATTCAAACACATTCAGTGAATCTTCTGTAAAGTCATCAGTCATTTTCAGAGTATCTTGGGATGTTCAATTTCATAAAAACTGACTTTGACTTCAGAACTTAAGATGTACAGAAGTAATCGCAGCCTTTTGGGCTCTACAAAACTACAATAGATTTTCTAACATATTCAATGAATGAAACGTCCACAGATGTCCTTCAAACCTTAAGGTTTACAATTGTAACAGTAGCTTTATGGGTTATACAAAGTTAAGATAGTTTGTTTGGCATAGAATATAACAAGATTATCTCATAATGTCTGTTGGTCTTCCAGGATATTCATTGAATATGTTTGAATATATATTATAACACTCTGTAGTGGATAAAGCTACTGTTACAACTGTAAATCTTGTGTTCCAAGCTTCAGGCCAGGTTGGACGACCTAGTACGTCTCAAAAACATATTTCCTACTTGTTTTTCTATCGTTTCTACGTTATTCATCAGAATACACCAAGTTGCTTGTATTACAACGCCTGGGAAAAAAGTAGTCCTGAAAGGGCTAATTCAAAGAATATTGCATTGTACAATCTGAATGGCCTTTAGCCTTCTGTCATCATTTGTGTGGTCGTAAATTTTAGGGAAGACATTTTATGAATCAGTTACTAGGTAAATTTCCAAAATTGACTTTTTCAAAATTGTTTCAAAACGCTCAAAGATCTTCCAACAAGTTACCATTTGGAAAATTTAAAGATCGTTTATGATTGGAAAAATACATTTCCGATTCTAAGGATCTTCAATTTCACATTCTAGTTCATATACACTGATTCTATCAATTAGAATTTATTATGATATACTTTTGGAAAACGATTAATTAACAGTTTAAGTTATTGTTTACATAAGCATTCTCCAAAGCACTGATTGCATTTGTTAAAGTCGATTATTGAATTGATTTCCTTTATTCACTCGCCATTGAAATATTCGAAATCAACTGTTTAAACAACTTTAATCAAGGCAATATTGTGCATTCATGTATGAGAAAATCAAGAAGTCCAGTTAATCCTAACAAAAATGAAATTCTGCACAAAAAATCTATTTATATATACTTAAGCATCTATACTCCCTTATAACGTGCAAATTTTTCTACACTCAAGCTGATTTGAAGCTTCCACACCAACATCCCATAACGCTTAACAACACTGTACTACTTTTTACGAACTGATTTGGACACAAATCTAAATGCTCTCTCCAACCACTTAAAACAAGGTTACATTTTTGCCTCACTGTGCCGAATAATCCTCGTTCCTGTTGCCTTTTTCACCTCTCTTCTGGGCATCAGCATCATTCAAAAAAAAAAAACCACAAACTTTGCCACCTCCAACATTATCCGGTCCTCTTCACACCGGAACCCAACACGAAGGACACTTCTAGCATTTTCCCTCGAGAGCAACACTTGCGACACACAAAACCGAAATTTACATTCCGATGCCGGTTTTACTGCACTGCACGAACTTTCAACTGCCGGTTAATTTTTCCTTGCTTCCTCCACCGAACTTCACCCAAAATTACAACCCATCGCCGTTTGACCTCTCCGCAATGCCGTCAACCGAACGAACCAGCAAGAGCAAAAGAGCATCGCAGCACAATTCGCACAACCAAAAAAAAAACCAAAAATCACTATTTATCACACATTCTCCGGGCGCTGGAAACGCTTTCCAACTGACTCCGACGGACTCCGCCGCACACTGGAGACGAACTCATCCGATTGTACGATGATGTTCCGTTCCGTTCCGTTCCGTTCGATTACCAACGACAACGCGCGCGCACCCGGGCAACGGTCAAGCCACGGAATGAATGCCCGCCGGCTCAGTTGCTAAAACAGAGAAACCAGCAAACGTCACCCCCCCCCCTCCCCCTTCTCCCTCCACCCACTGTTTTCACTTACATCCGCGCGAGATGCAGCCGGTCCTGCGTGGAAAGATGCTCGACCTGAGCCATCTCGCTAACTAAATCGGAGTGCTCCATTTTGCCGATATCGAAGCTCAACTTTCGGCCGATGCTCCTCCGCTGATGATGCTTCCTCCGATGCTGATTGATGATGATGATGATGATGGCGATCTTCGTTTTCGGCCCGCGATAATTGACGTGTGGATTGCTGCTGCGATTTGCTGAGACTGCTCCCCCTGATCACTCTCCGGTGCGATCGCAATGATGGATGATGACTGATGATGATAACGATGATTATGCCAGTGGGTTCGCTCTAGTTTTGCAGAAGAGGAGCAGGTCGTTCAATATCCGAAACCACTTAGGCAGCAGTCGAGCGCACCTTTTGGCCGGCAGGTTATTCGGAAGTCACGCTCGTTCGGTACAAGTTGACTCGGGAGATTTGCTAATTGCATTAGCACTTGGTATTTTTGTAACAGTTGTTTGGGCGTTGAGATGATGGTGGAGGACCCAGCCGATGGCTCACCGAAAATGTGGAACGCATCGTAGTAGGCTCACTCTAGTTCTCTCTCTCGCTCTCGCACACACTCTCACTCTCGCGGAGTTATGTGTGTGTTTTTTCTTTTAACGTCAAACTGTGAATCGATGATAGCTGCGTTCGTTTGCGCGCTGGCGGTGGTTCAAATCAATTTGGAGATCTGTTGAGAGAGACGAAAAAGAAAAAAATGGGAAATAAATTATCATTGAGGTTGATTCAATCGTGTCGTCGTCGGCGTCGTTGTCGTCATCATCGGTGTCGTTTCCGTTATTGACGATTGCAGTGGAGGGGTTGGAGGGAGGGGGTATAAACAACAAGGCAACAAATTGAGAAACAAGGAAAACACAAACCATGCCATTAATCGGCGAGAAATCGATCAATGGGATTGCGCCCATGGCGTTTCAGTAAGATGGATGGCACTGTTTTTTTCTCTCTCTTATTGATAACGATTTCAGTTCCAGAAATTTTTTGGGGTTATGCTTTGATGGGCCTTTTTTTGGGGTAGGTGCAGAACAGATAAATGTTTGGTGGGATTAGCTCAAAAACCACCCGCAAGTATAATCAATTTCCCATCTTAATTTTTGAGTAACGCTGTTGATTATAATCACAGAGAACAGACATCCAGGCTCGAACATTTTTTCCCCAATTTACTGTGTAAACATTTAAAAGTAAACCGTTGGAAAAACAACGCCGCCTAGTCTAGGTTTCACCAAACTAAAATTGACAGGCTATCAAATCTCAAGATGGGCAAGTGGCGCGATTCACCAAAACTAACGGAAACGAGCTGTAATTTAAAAATGGCAGGATTACGCGGTCCGCGTAAAAAAACCGCGTTATTTAAAAAAAAACGACGTAAAAAAAGTAAAGGAAATAAAAATTATATTTCATATTTATATTGAAATGATATGGTCATAAAAATGTATTGGTGGTGGAAAAACATGGTTCGGGGCTATTCATAAACCACGTAGACAATTAAGGGGGGAGGGAGGGGTTTCGAAAAAGTCTACGTTTGTCTACGATGGGGGAGGGGGGATATACCAAAAGTCTACGTAGACATTTTTTACTCTCTACAAAACTGATATTCATACCTTCCACGCAGAAAAAAATCCGTCATAACAAACATATTACAGGTAAATCCAAACATTAAATTAATTTATTCTGGCCTCAAACATAAACTTGCTTTCTTTCAAACATATTCTATGTTTAAATCCAAGTGACATCACTGTTTGAAATTAAAATCACATTATGTTTATTTTCAACATATTAATGATACGAACAAACGTACAAATTTTAGATTTTACTGGTTGCGTTCTAAATTTATTTTATTTATTGTAAACTCAATAGCAAAAAAAAGCCGAGCAAAATTTTGCTTCTAAAAAGTACCATGTGCAACCTTCTGAAACTTTGTTAATTATCAATATAGACTTTATGTGAACAAAATTTTATGTTGATAAGATTTATAAACTTGAAATTTTCATAAAATATGTAAAATAAGATTTTTAGACACACAAATTTCAAAAATCCGTATATCTGTGAAAAATTTCGGTAGCCTATTAAAAATTTCATCATAGCTTAAAATAATATATTAAATAAAGTGGACAAAGTTTGAACTGTTTCCATCAAGTGGTTTGGACTACAGCTGGCCTCAAAGTTGACGCATCAACATGAGTATTTTCCTTTTTCACCAAATATTGACCATGCTGAAATATCGGTGCAAAAAAAAGCTAGTCTATCTATCTTCATATTAGCATCTACACATCTAAAGATGGTCTACGTTAAATTTCGAACACAAACATAATAGTAGCAAATCTAAATTAACACATTATTTTAAAAAAACCGATTGTTTATTTCACAATCATAAACTTATGTATATCTACATAAGAAACAGTTGATTAATAGGTTAATCCTTCTTTCTGCTAAGTTCTCGAACTTTCTGTGGTACACCCGCCATCAGGTTCCGTACGGTATCCTCGGATACGCCCGCCGGGACAATTCTCCATCTTTTCTTGAAATATTCAGTACCATTTGCTTTCTTCTTAGTTTTGAAGAGTGTCCGCTTAACTAGAGCCCAGTACTTCTCTATTGGGCATTGATCTGGACAGTTTGGTGGATTGGCTGTTTTTGGCACATATTTGACCTCTGGTACCTTATACCATTCCAGGAAGGATTTCGTATTGTGACAAGAGGTCAAATCAGGCCAAAACAGAGCTGGAGAGTCGTGGCTACTGATAAACGGTACAACCACTTTTGCAGACATTCTCGTACACACCGTCATTGATAGTGCCGGTAGAGACGACACATTTAGATTTTCGACCACAACTACATATGGCCTGCCTAATCATATACTTTGTCGAAAATGTGGACACCTTCTTTGTCCGGAAACGCTATAAAACGGCGCTCCTGTGCATTGCGGTATAAAAAGCCAGGCTCTGGGCTATTTAAAGTCTTCGAGTATGTACGTCAAACACCGTAGAAGACTTTTTGCAGTAAAATTTTGCATGTCATCACAGTAGGGGACCTTTTTTACTTTGTACGCCTTCAGTCTTTGCCCCTGTTTCACTTTTTTTACGTATGATTTTGACTTCCACGCTACATTTCGCACAGAAAGATCCGGATCAATAATGGCTGCCACCTTCTTGTCCATATGTCGGGTATATACTTACGATTTGTTCCACTTCCAACCTTCCAATCCACAGTCTAGCGCTGGTCAAATAATTTGCAAACACAAAACATGGTACTTTTCGGTAGTTTTAGTTTCTTGGCAAGATTGCATACCGATAAATTTAAATTTTGCCGCCGTTCGTACAAAACGCGTGTCCACTTGATTCGACGCCATTTTACTGAATGTAACAATAATGTTAACATGTTGTACCATGAAATAAAGTGTAGAGTTTCAACTGTCATATAATGGAAACGTTTCACCGATCCGTGAAATAATTCAAAATCTACACTGAAATAAAAGTGCCCAAAATTAACGTTGACTGGCTTTAGTTTTCACCAAAAATAATTTGCGTGGCATTTGATATCAAGATCACGTAATGTAAGTTGTAATGTGAAAGGGTTTAATGTTACACGTTAAAAATTACTGTCTCTAATTATCTTTTCGAGAGCCTAAAATATATAACAAGAGACAGTAATTTGAGCGTGTTGGTTGTGTTTCTTTATTAGTTTTTTAAAACATCGATAGATCAAATCCATGGTACCAACTCATTAGTATGTTTATGATGTCAAGCATTGAGTAGTTAACTTGCTCCCATTTGACAAACATTTAGAAGACGGTTTTAGTTATATGCGGTTGTGATACCTGTCAACAATGCTATAGCGCAGGATGGGACACAGTAGAAAATACATAACCAGGTCTGTGAAGACATCAACTTGCTTTGGAAAACTTTCAAAGAAGATAAACTGAACTTGATATGTAAAGTAAAAACAAAAATAGCCGCAAATGCTTTGATTGTGGACTGCATTTTGCGACAAAAGTGAATGCAGATCAACGCACAAGCATCCACAAGGCAGATATTTCATCGAAGGGAATAAGGCCACTCAAGATTCTGCAGCAACGCCTGGAAGAAATTATTTGTGAGGTCGACGAGAACGGAGCTACACAAGTTCTATAGACAGAATCACGTTTTATCGAAATCATTGGGCTTGACATCCAAGAAACAATCCCACCAGAACTTCCGCTGATGAACTTTAGTTATTGGTTTAAGCAGCCATGGTGTGGGCATCTTTAGCATTGATTGCTGTTATTTTTTATTTATGGTATTTGATGAAACAAAATAAAAAGGAATAGCTGCATAACCTGATTGTTTGAATTTTATTTCATAAATCTTTCCTCAAACCGCCACAGCCACATATTGTTAAACATTTTCCATAAATTAAAAAAAAGAATTTGACAAAGTCTACTTAGACTTTGAGGAGGGGGGGGGTTGGAAAAAGTCTACAAAAGTCTACGATGGGGGAGGGGGGGTTTGAAAATGGCAAATTTCGGTCTACGTGGTTTATGAACAGTCCCTTCCAGTAACATTCGCCACCGGGAATCTGCTACAAATGGAAAGAGGTGGTTAATTCAATGTGTGAGCAAAGCAGTCCAGAGTAGTTATAGAGAGTTTTCGTCTTGGGCAAAATTTCTCAGTGTGTCATTCGTCGTCTTATGACATCATCATTTTAGTTCCACATCATGCGCAGAGATGGCGCTGCAGTCTATCTTTTCAAAACTAAGCGCTAGAGATTTGCCGTCTTCGGCAAAGTTTCTCAGTATGTCATTCGTCGTCTTTTGACATTGTCATATTAGTTCTAAATTATTCCGCAAATATGGCAGCGCCATCTCTGAGGTACAATCTGGATCTAACGTGATTATTTGGAAGGCCTTTATTGAGCATGAGCATGATCATGATTGACTGCTTGCGGTTCCTACTCTGTTATTGCCAGATCGGCTGTTATTACACAGAGAACCAACAGATGATGTTTGGGACTAACAGTCATCCTCAATGTGTAAAAACTGGCGATCTAGAATTTAAAAAAAGCAATACCAGCGCCGGCCGCATCCATGCAGGTCAAATAAGGATAAGGTAGGAGTATGTTGACGTGATACTCGCTTTGATGGAAGCCGAGAACACCTCTGCACTTCCACGAGAACTCACAGGGATGTTGGATATATGGGGGTTAGCAGCAGTGTTGACAAAAGTCATCGTCAAAGCACATAAAACCACAGTAGCGACGAGGTCTGTTGCCTTCAATGTCGCGCAAGGGAAACATGTTGACTTGCAACGCAAAGCCTGTCGTCGTGCAACAATAAAGTTGTAACGGCATACAAGTTAGATGATACCAACCAGTTGTTCGTTTTTTTTTTTTTTTTTTAATTCAATGTTTACATTTGATTTTTATCAGGGTAATTGCTTAGCCAGAGGGGCTCTTCATCTTTGTTCTTCTTGTGTTCTTCTTAAGTGGTGTGATTCGTTGTTTGGTTATTCTAATTTACATAATATCCCTTATTGGGATTGTTTGGTTTGAATTATAAAATTTGATAACCTACCTAACTAAAATAACTACAATTTAAAAAGCCTAGGGGTGGGGTACCAAGTCCCGGATGACTTGGTGGTCTGATAGGTGGCAACGTGTCCTGTACCTATTGATAGTCTCACTAAAACGATCTTCGAGTGTTTTAATCTCGGCCAGACGGTGGATCTCAGTATTTCTCGTCCGCGGAGGTGTGTTCAGGATTATCCTGAGAAACTTGTTTTGAACCCGCTGTAGTTTCAGGTGGTGTGTTTTCGCGCAGCTCTCCCAGATCGGCATGCCGTACTCGATAACCGGGAGAATGATCTGTTTGTAGATAGCAAGCTTGTTCCTCAGGGACAATGTAGACTTTCTGTGTAGCCCCATTGCTACATGGGGCTACATAAGCTTCAACAGAACGTTACATTTTGTGACAGTCTTGTCAACCTGTTCCCTGAAGTTCAGCTTGCTATCTAGAGTCACGCCAAGATAGATGGCTGAATTGGTCCATTCCACCGTTGTGCCGTTTAGACGAATTTTAACATCCTCAGCCGGAACAAGTCTGGGCGATTTCGAGTGTGGGAAGAGGATGACCTGGGTCTTCGCTGCATTGATGCAGATCTTCCAGTCTGTGAGATACTTCAACAGAACATTCAGGCTTCGCTGCAGTTTCGATGCGATCGCTCTCACTACCCTACCATTGTGGACGACTGCGGTATCATCGGCGAACAGCGACAGAGATCCGTTTTCAGGGAGTGGGGGTATGTCCGAGGTGAACAGGTTAAACAGAAGTGGGCCTAGTATGCTTCCCTGCGGAACACCGGCGGAAACCTCCTGCGCATCAGAAACTGCACCATGCAGCGAAACACTGAATGTTCTGTTTGATAAGTAGCTCTTTACCATCTTCACCAGAAAGACTGGAAGATTGAACCGATGCAGCTTGTACACCAGGCCATCATGCCAGACGTTGTCAAACGCCTTTTCAACAACTAGTTGTTCGTCACAAACCCTTCCTAGTCACGCAACAAAAAAATATGCGAAGAACCATAGTCATCGTTTTGATGATGCATGAATATTTTGTAATCGTCACGCCTTAGAGGATGCATGAAGAAAACCGGTATGTTTTGGTCGCTAAATCTAAGAATGGCGAAGACGTCCTTTACGGCTGTAAAGGGTCACGTCACGTCGACTAATTTTTGATATTTTCAGAACCATCTCCCCTTCTCGGCTTTGATTATTCATATGAAAATTTCCTAGAACCAATTGATTAGATAAGAAAGCAGAAGACATTGTATGATTTTTATAACCGACGTACCTTCAAGAATATCTTCGCTAAAACATAATTCAACTGAAATTTTTATTTATTGTTAAAATTTCAACCTTTCATACGGTTGAAATTTTGACAGGCACAGCAAAAATGGAAGAAATATATAAACATTTACTAGGCCCATCCTTTTCGGTAATTTTAGCTACTGAAACAAGCTGACATGAAAGCGTTCGAAGCGAAGAAAGTACTTTTAATACCGAAATTTTGTCCGAAGGTGTTATCATAGCGGTTTCAGCCAATTTAAAGTCAGAAATCCTTTCTGCGACTAAATTCAAAGAATTTGAGCCTGTTTGGGTAAAATCATGCATTGCTCGCAAAACACACGTGTTTGCCTCTGTGTGTTTTTTTCCACCAGATCGTGCAAAAAAAACGGTTCATGATTCTTTTTTTTTTAAACGCCTAACAAATTGTATCACAATTACCTCCTGAGGCTAAAGTTCACATCTATAGTGACTTCAACCAAAGATAAGCTGACTTTTTTCAGGACTCTGAAAATAAAAGCATCTTAGGCTTTGTGCACAAATTACGTAACGCAAAAAAACGGGATTTTGAACCCCTCTCCCCCTATGTAACAATAAGTAACACGTGACCAGACTCCCCCTTTAATTACGTAACGCTCACGGACCCCCCTCCCATTTCTCAATTATGATAAAATCATCACAAAACTGTTATTGTTATTATTTTTATAATTAATTCTCATTTGGGTAACGTGAAATTAGTAAAGATTGCAATCATCTAGGATGGAAAAATTCAATCGCGTGCATGAATTCAGCCGATTCCGTATTTTGCTTCAACATTTCATTTTCGATCAATCACAGTCGCATGAAAATATTTCATATGATCTCTGCTGATTGTGGTATTAAATTAACTCCCAGTAGTCAGTTCGTTTCACTCGTCTCATCGTCGTGTCTCAACCAAATAATCACAACACAACGTATGACCTGGTCAAACACTGGACGAAACACATTCGACGCGACAAATTTAGTGCACCGGAAAACTGTATCAAGGTAAAGGGTGATACGGTCAAAATTTGGTCAAGGGAAAACGCGTGTAAATCGGTGAAATCGTTTATTTAAAAAATCAAATTCAATTTCTTTTTCAAGTTCAATTAGTATAAAATTCAGGAAAAATATTCAGTTGGGCTTCCGCTTTTCCAAATCCGAATTGCCGGGCCTTACGCTTGACCCCTGCCATCAGATTTTGTACAGCCACCTTGTCCACCTTCTTCGCCGCAGAAAACCAGTTTGCCTTGAACTGCTGCTCGTCCTTAGCAGTTTTTTTGGTCTTCTTTAGGTTCCGCTTGACAATAGCCCAGTATTTCTCAATTGGGCGGAGCTCTGGCGTGTTGGGAGGGTTCTTGTCCTTGGGAACCACCTGCACGTTGTTGGCGGCGTACCACTCCATGGCCTTTTTACCGTAATGGCAAGATGCCAAATCCGGCCAAAACAGTACGGAACAACCGTGTTTCTTCAGGAAAGGCAGCAGACGTTTATTCAAACACTCTTTCACGTAAATTTCTTGGTTGACAGTCCCGGAAGCTATGAAAATGCTGCTTTTCAAGCCACAGGTACAGATGGCTTGCCAAACCAGATATTTCTTTGCGAACTTTGACGGTTTCGTGTGCTTGAAAATATCTGCTACCTTTCCCTTCCTTTTGCCGTATAAAACTCCTGTCCCGGAAGCTGCTTGTAGTCGGCTTTGACGTAGGTTTCGTCGTCCATTACCACGCAGTCAAACTTCGTCAGCATCGTCGTGTACAGCCTCCGGGATCGCGCTTTGGCCGTCGTATTTTGTTTATCATCGCGATTTGGAGTCACTACCTTCTTGTAAGTCGATAGTCCGGCTCGTTTTTTGGCTCGATGCACGGTTGTAGACGATACACCCAGCTTATTTGCGGCATCTCGGAGAGATAGGTTAGGGTTTCGCTTGAAACTACCGGCAACTCTCTTTGTCGTCTCAGCGGCTTCCGGTTTTCGATTTCCCCGATCCAGACTTCCTGGCTGTCGACAAACGTTCCCCAAACACTTTAATTACATTTGTAACGGTTGATTTGGCAACTTTTAGCGATTTTGCCAACTTTGCGTGCGAGTAGCTCGGATTTTCGCGAAGCGCGAGCAAAATTTTGATACGCTGCTCTTCTTGCTTGGACGGCATTTTGACAACTGAAGAGTGAATTCCAAAATCAAAATAAGAGCAACATTCTACACACACACACCTTCAAAATGAGGGGTGTTCAGGTTTTTAAATGCAAAATTGAAAGAAATACGTCAAGTTGATATTGACCAAATTTTGACCGTATCG